>JASTWL010000719.1:0-90073 GCA_035220575.1 Temnothorax rugatulus | reverse complement strand
CTAAGTACCCAGAAGACTGTGAATCCGCAAGTAGTGCGATGGAATAACACGTTGAGCGAATTAATTTTAATATTACGCATAAGCCGGGTACAAAACTTGTTCATGTAGACGCATTGAGTCGAGCGCCAGTATGTGAGGAGCGATCGAATGAATGAGTATGGTGTGTTTACATTAGTGAATGAGTATGATGAAATTGCCATGAACCAGAATAGCGATGAAACGATAGGACGTAAGAGCGAAATACTTAGAAAAACTGTGAATGAGAGAAGTAGGGGGAGACCGGGGCTAGACCGCTAGTTTTTTTTCGGTGCCGATTTTTAACAACAAAATAAATAATTTAAGTTAAAATTGGTATACCACTGTAAAGAGTGAACCTTTAGCTACAAAATTTATACAGGAAATTTTTATCTACGTCGCTTTGTTTAACCGGTATAGAGCAAAAACGACAACGGTGCAAAAATTGAAATCTCAAAAATGCCGGGGTTGAACCGATACCCCCCGGGGTAAATCCGTTACACTGCATTTTCAATACATATACGTATATCTAATCCTGAAAAATGATAGGATACATTTTAATAATTGTTTTTTAAGAGAAAAATAAAAATTTATTTCAAATTTTTATGCGAAACATTAAAAAATAATTGTTTTACCTATTCCATAAAACAATCAAGGCACGTGAATACAGATCCTGACAAGCGCACGCATGTGTTGTGTGCCCTACGCTCGCACGCAATGCACTGTTTCCCATATGCTCTGCTTGTCAACTTCTTTGAGCACACGCAGCACGTATTATCCAAGTCTTCGTCAGAATCCGACCGCTGCTGCTTCCTTGATTTCGATTTACGCCCACTGCTCATCGAAGGCTGCGGTTCTGTTTGTGTGGCATTTTTTTTGGGCCGGCCTCTTAATTGTTTTGCGGCTGCGGAAACGCTCATTTTATCTTTTCTCACCGCAAGAACTGCCTTCTTGAGTTGCTCCTTGTCGACGGGAGTCGTTTTACGACGATACGTGCGTACCATTTCCCTCCTATACAACTGACGCACGTGCAAGGGAAGACAGAATCACGCCGCTCGAGGGAAACCTAACCTGAAATCGCCGTGAGCTGAAGTCGTGCGCCCGGCGCGCCACAGTGACGAGACTAGCGGACCAGCCCCGGGTGCTCACTAGCGGATAAGCCCCAAACATAAGTTTCAGGTTTGATCGCCCACGAAATATTAGACATCAACGATAATGAAAAAACTACACTGGATTCGTGTTCAGCATGCATTACTCTTTATAATCACTTACTTTGAGATTCGGTGATACAATAATATTCAAGATATTACAAAATTTCCACGCGCAGAAAATTTCACTTTCACCTTCCGAAAACACGTTTGCCCTCGTAAAAATCATAACACGGCAGGTAACCTGCCGAAACTCCGTTGGTCACATGGGTACCATAAGCAGCATTTACAATGTTAATAGCGAGTTCGCACAATATACAGGTTCCGAGATATTTGATTTTGCGGATTTACCCCGTTAGCGGTCTAGCCCCGGTCTCCCCTAAACATGAAATAAGCGAGATAGAAGATTATGAACTAGTGAACGGAATAGTGTACAAACGCCGGGGAGAACGACTACTCTTTGCAGTTCCGCGAGCGATGAGAAAGGGACTAGCTATACGTTTCCACGATTTGAAAGGTCATCCAAGGTTGGACCGGTCAATCGCCATGTTAACCGAACATTATTATTATCCAGGTGTGAGAAGGTACATGCGACAGCACATCGGAGCCTGTATTCAGTGCGCGTTAACGAAGGTCAAAACCGGCAAACAAAGTGGACTATTGCATCCGATTCCGCCAGGCGAACGACCATTTGCAGTGATACATGTGGACCATACGGGACCGTTTGTGACTACGAAGAAGGGTAATAAGTACATATTTGCGATAATCGATAACCTAACAAAATATGTGATTTTGCACGCAGCCAAAGACACGAAAGTGAGTGGAGTGGTACGAGCATTAGAGAAATTCGTGCAAGAGTATGGAGCGCCTCGTAAGATAATCTCGGACCGAGGAACGTGCTTCACATCCAGTCGGTTTACCGAGTTCTGCAGCGCACATGGGATTCATCACACGTTGAATTCTCCACGACATCCCCAAGCCAATGGCCAGATAGAAAGGGTAAACTTTACTCTGATACCGGTGCTTCAAGCGAGTCTACAAGATAATGAAGGACGAGATTGGGACAGTAAACTATTGGAGGCTCAAAGAAACCTAAATGATGCTCCTAATGCGACAACCAGGAAGAGTGCCTTCGAGTTGTTGTATGGGTACCAAGCCCGAAGGAATGAAGGAGAACTACGTAAAGTTACCGATGAGAGTACTTCGTATACACCACCAGAAGAATTACAGCAAGTAGCACGAGAGAGGATCGACACTGAGCAACAGAGAGTGAAGGAGAGATATGATCGAAATCGCGCGAAGAACGTTCGATACCACGTAGGAGATATAGTATACATGAGAATTGCTCCAATCGCTACAGGCGAAAGCACTAAGTTTCAGCGGAAGTACCGAGGACCGCTGACAGTCACCCAAGTAATACACCAAGACACATACCAAGTAGCTGATCTACGACAGGAAGAACCGGGTCGACGTTACGCATCGACTGCCCATGCGAGTCAACTGAAGATTTGGCGGCCACATGAGGAAGACAATTCGTCTGAAGATGAGAGCGACGACGGAGATGTTGAGAACGTGCCTAGCCAAAAGGAGAAACAGATTCGAGAACAAGAAGATGGCGAGACAACGAGAGTACGAGCTGATAACCAACCAGACGCAGAGGAGAGCGAGATCGAGAACTCGCAGACGCGACGTTCGAAGCGAGAGAGACGAATGCCTGTACATCTACGGGATTATGAGACACTATTATCCGAGGACGAGTAATAAACAGAATGGCCGAGTGATAACGAAACGATTGTAAACGAGCGAATGAGATGAAGAGACAGAGGGTAGGGAGTAATGGCGACAGCCAATGAGCGAGCGGGAGAGTAAGCCGAGATGGCGCTAGAGCGTGAGCGTTGGTAAGCGTGTGTGTGAGAGAGAGTTAGTTAGAGAGAGTCAGTGAGTTAGGAAGGTAGAAGGAGCGTTAGAGACGAGAGAGGAACGTGTATAACGAGCGAGCGCGAGCGAACAGCGAAGGGCAGCGGCCCGACAACGAGTGTATTACCAAAGAGTGTATTTAGCGTGACCTGATTAACGACATATATTGATACTCGAACCCTTGTGTGAAAATTAATTGCCGAATCGGGAATCCCTACGAGCCACCGACGAACCATCCGCGACATAGTTTCGAGACCGAGCAATGAGACCGCGTGTTCGTATCAGTCAGTTAACAAAAGTTTCAACCAATCGCGTTGCTCGATTCGGGAACGTATATACGGCCAGTATGTTCACGTACGTTCCCGAATCGAACAACGCAATTGGTCGAATCCTTACTGTTACTGTTACGGAAAAGTGTGTTTCCGGGACTTAAAGGCTCCACACACACATTTCCGTAACAGTAACAGTAAGGCCCGTATTCATAGTCGGATCTTATTTCAAGACTGTTTTAAGTATTGTCTTAAGATGCTAATACGGCTCTGTGATTGGTTCATAACACTTTAAGATCGTACTTAAGACGGTCTTAAATATAAAATTCGACTATGAATACCGGCTTATGGTTTCGACCGACCGCGTTGCTCAATTCGGCCGTCCGTGACCGTAACCGGCCGAATCGAGCAACGCGATTGGTTGAAACCTTACTGTTACTGTTACGGAAATGTGCGTGTGGAGGCCTTTAACTGTAACCGTAAAGGTCAAATTTCATGGGCAGTGAAAAAGAGCAACAGATCACTCTTTGTAGCCAATCAGTACGATCTGCTGCTGCTTTTCACTGCTCATGAAATTTCATCTTAACAGGTCGAATCAAGCAACGCGATTGATCGAAACCTGCTCCCCGGCATTCGTAAACATTTAATATAACCTGTAATCTTGACCACGGACTACGAAACAGGTTACTTCACTCATTGAAATTTTTTGAATATTTTATATAAATATAATTATATGTAAATATAAAACCTAACAAGCAGTGTTATCTTTGGTAATTATTTAGAATACGCGCTGCACCTCGAATATCAATAAAATTATGCTTATTCGACGCGTTTTAACACGAAACGAAAGAATCTGGCCGAAAAATGCGGCGGTCTGCCCTGCGAAACAAGATATTTAGCGTTAAAGTTGACGACTCTCAGGTTAGAAATCCTGTCATACCGACAACTCCGGTAACTTATTAGCCGGTCAACTTCGACTTTATTAATTTTTTTTTTTTTTTTAAATCGTTTGTTGTTGATTGTTGGCCTAATTGCAACGTTTGTTGGTTCTTAATTTTTTTTAAATTAAAAAAGAAAAATTAGCGTTAAGTTAGCCGGAAAAAATTTATTTTTAATTAAAAAACAACCTAATTGATGCGTAATCGTTTGCTGATGATTGTTGGTCTAATTTTAGCGTTTGTTGGTTTATTATTAGTCTTAAAAACAAAAAAAAAAAACGAAAAATTATCTCACATTAAAGTAATCAAAGATTGGTTTATTTGCCTACGACTTAAGGTTTATTTCTATGTAAGGCTAACATCTATAAAACTGGCTATGAATACGGGCTTTAACAGTACACAAATAATCAAGCGTTTTAATTCAAGCAGTTAGGTATCACGCTGGGAGTTTTAGTTTTATTATGCGGGGGAAGGGGCTCCGCCGCAGGCGGAGCCCCTCCCCCGCCTAATTGTGTACTGTTTATACGCATGTACTGTACACATGTATTATATATATATAACTGCTTGAATCAAGACGCTTGGTTATTCCGCACGATTGACCAGTCAATAGTCATCATATTTAAAATTGGCGCACTTTTGCATGCGCGTACGGCTACTGAGCATGCGCAACGAAAATCGGTGAGGAGGCCACTATTCTTCAGATTTACCATTTTTCGTTTTTAAGACTAATAATAAACCAACAAACGCTAAAATTAGACCAACAATCATCAGCAAACGATTACGCATCGACTAGGCTTTTTTTTAATTAAAAATAAAATTTTTCCGGCTAACTTAATGCTAATTTTTCTTTTTTAATTTAAAAAAAAATTCAGAACCAACAAATGTTGCAATTAAGCCAACAATCACCAACAACGACCAACAAACGATAAAAAAAAAAAAAATTAATAAAGTCGAAGTTGACCGGCTAAGTTTACAGAGCCCATACCGACGTGATGTAGCGACTATAAATGTGGCCCCGCGGCCACATGCGCATGTTCTGTCAGCTCTGTGGCCACATGCGCATGCTCCGTGGCCGCACGCGCATGCAAAAGTGCGCGAATTTGAAACGTATGCATACTTATAATGCATAAATATAAATATGTACTTTTCATATACCAACTATTCTCTGCTTTAACAAATTATTTCTGCTACAGATATTAAGCGTCGAAGTTAACGGAACAGAAATAATTTGTTAAAGCAGAGAATAGTTGGTATAATGAAAAGTACATATTTATATGTACTTATTCATCGTACATATTTATATGTTCTATGAATAGTTGGTATATAAATATGTACTTTTCATATACCAACTATTCTCTGCTTTAACAAATTATTTCTGTTTCGTTAACTTCGACGCTTAATATCTATAGCAGAAATAATTTGTTAAAGCAGAGAATAGTTGGTATATGAAAAGTATATATTTATTTATGCATTATAAGTATGCATACGTTTCAAATTCGCGCACTTTTGCATGCGCGTGCGGTCACAGAGCATGCGCATGTAGCCACAGAGCTGACAGAGCATGCGCATGTGGCCGCGGGGCATGTTCATAGTCGCTACATCACGTCGGTATGACAAAATTTCTAACCTGAGAGTCGTCAACTTTAACGCTAAATATCTTGCTTCGCAGGGCAGACCGCCGCATTTTTCTGCCAGATTCTTTTGTTTCGTGTCAAAACGCGTCGAATGAGCATAATTTTATTGATATTCGAGGTGCAGCGCGTATTCTAAATAATTACCTTATCTTTTAACGTGAAACAGCTACGTTGTGTCAGTAAACGCTAGTAAGTGTTGTAACGTATGTATATTTCTGTGAATATTGTGCTTGTTGAATAAAGTGCATAAAGGAAAATACTTTTACATCCATGTGCTCATTATTAAGAGGTTACGAATCTGGAACGTCGTAAAATTTAATGTTGCGGCAATTCGTAGATATCGATGTACATGAAACGGGCCTCTTTTAAGCGAGATTTTATCTTAAAGTATCTTCGCTATCAGAGTCTCGTAACGTGTAATCGAATTGACAGCAAATTATAGCTTTTCTTCAGACAAAATACGAAGAATTTAAATTTGTGTTCAAGATTGCACAAACAATGATTAACTCAAAAAACTATGGCATTATGTAAGGTTAGGAAATCTGTCATCGTATTATGTAAGTATTAATTATGTACGTACACCAAGTGAAAATCAGAGTAACAAATTTATATAACAATACGCGTCATAAAATCGTTTGTCACGACATATTTCCTTATCTCACATTGTTCATATTTCAGTAACTTATTTTTTTTTACAGTCTCAAACCGATAATAAAATTTTGAAATATTTATTTCTTTTAGACAAAGTGGTGTTATAACTGAGTGTACTTTCGACAATAAGAGATATGTTGCTCATCTTAATAATTTGACGTAAATTACTCTTCTTCATATATGTATAATAAAATACATTATGTTGTGTATAAGTGTTGCTTACTGCATTCACGGGATGCAGTATAATGTATATCTACATCGCGGTATTTAAATAATATATATGTCGCACATGTTATCAGCATATTTTATAAATACATAAACTTGTTAATAAAATTTGATAAAATTAAGCTTACACTTTTTTAATATCTATATGTATTCATATAATACATAATATTGCTTTCCGATAGAGACATGTTAAAACATATGTTTCACTCCGACTTGTATATACATATTTACTCCGATTCGTATATGTCTGCAATAGAACACAAATGACATTCAACAAATATCCTTTCAGGACAAAGGACTAGTTTTTTAAAACATCCAAAGGCTACACGGATATACGTGTATACTCCCATAACATTCCACAGGATTCTAATACAGGATACAATTACGAATTCTAAATTAAAAATCTCGTGCATTATATATATAAATGCACTCTCTTCTGAGGCGTGGAAACATTTGGTGGCTTGCTTTGCAAATTACGGATGTACAGAATGTGTTACTCTCAGCTTCTTCAAATATGAAATTGATTTTCAATAATCTCAATTATAAAAGCATTACGTTAGAATTGCTCACACAGATTAATTTTAATACAAGTGTCATCAAAACTATAATATATATATTTATTAAGATTTACTACATAGCAAATAATCTTCAGATTAAAAGTCGGCTTGTTACACTATAGATGCATCTCTTTTACAACTGATGCATACTCTTCTATTAATAAGATGTATTTAGATGTAGCAAATAACACATGCTCAAAATAGTAATGTACCTGATTACATATAAATGGAATTTAAAAGATAAAATTTATAATCAGCTTTAATATACATATAAATGTATTTGTAAAGAAAATTTAGTTGATAGGAATTGTATATTATTATACTTTATA
Source organism: Temnothorax rugatulus (assembly GCA_035220575.1). Lineage (NCBI taxonomy): Eukaryota > Metazoa > Arthropoda > Insecta > Hymenoptera > Formicidae > Temnothorax > Temnothorax rugatulus. The sequence continues at coordinate 82,390 of JASTWL010000719.1, read as the reverse complement.
AGTAATTTGTGATGCAGGTAATTCAGTATGCAGCCTAAAAGGTATTCACATGAAAAATTCTATTTTTTTATACGTGCATGGACCGAATAGCAACATAAACATACATTCAATCTTCATTTATGCATATTGACAGTATAGAATCATTACTTCTTCAATTGACACAGAAATTTTATTAATAAGCATTTATGATTTCATCCCATAAAATTCACCATTAGTGTTTCCACTATTGGAATCGCGTGATATGTGACAAAATCATCAACGTATATTTGTTAAATTTCTTTGTAAACTAAAGAAGCAATGATTCTGTACTGTCATTGGCATGTATTTATAGTTAGATCTTATATTTAAGATCGTCTCTTAAGCACAATCTTAAGATGTTATAAACCAATCAAAAGCGTATTAGCATTTTAAGACGTTATTTAAGACGGTTTTAAGATAAGAGAAAACTATAAATACGAGCCTATGTATCATAGAAGATTAATTAAATGTTTATGTTGCTATTCAGTTCATATATGTATCAGAAAATACAAATATAAACATCCAAAATGCTACATTACTTGCATTACAAGTAAATTACTTAAAAAGTATAATAATATTTAACTCCTATCTGCTGTATCGTCTTTTCAAATATCTTTATATGTATATTAAAGTTGATAACGGATTTTTGGTCTTTTAAATTCCATGTCTATAAGTGATCAGGTATATTACTATTTTGAGTATGTGTTATTTTCTGCATCTAAATACATCTTATTAATACAAGATTATGCATCAGTTGTAAAAGAGATGCATCTATAGTGTAAGACGCCAATTTTTAATCTAAAGATTATTTTCTGTTTATTAAATCTTAATAAGGTATAGATACTATAATTTTGATAACATTTGTATTAAAATTAATCTCTATGGGCAATTCTAACGTAATGCTTTTATAATTAAGATTATTGAATATCAATTTCATATTTAAAGAAGCTGAGAGCAACATAATATTCTTTATATCCGTAGTAATTTATAGAGCAAGCAACCAAATGTTTCCAGGTATCCAGAAGAGAATTTACTTATAATGCGAAAACGAGTTTTTTAATCAAGAATTCATGATTGCATCTTGTATTAGAATCCTGTGTAATATGGGAGTATCTACGTATATTAGTGTAGCCTTTTTAGAGGTTTTTGAAAACCAGTTCTTTATCGTAAAAGAATATTTGTTGAATGTCATGTTATGTTCCATTGTAGATATATACGAATCGGAGTGAAATATATGTTTTAACCTATCTCTGTTGAAAAGCAATGTTATGTATTATATACACACAGATAATTGTAAGCTAAATTTTATCAAATTTTACTAATTGATTTATGTATTTGTGAGATTATGCTGATAACATGCGCGATATGCATTATTTAAATACCACGATGTAGATAATACATTACACTGTATTTTATGAATGAAACGTTAAAGATTATTTTAACGTATCATACACACATACACATACATACACACACACACACATACACACACACACAAGTATTACCTGACTAGAAATATAAATATTTTATGCATTCTGCAAACATGTGTGGAGACTAAAAGCACATTCTTTGATAAACACAGCAACTGAATTAGTCACAGATAATTCCATAACATTTCACTAGATTCTAAAAACGGAAACAATAATAATGGACTCTCGCTTAACAGAATATCGTTCGTAAATGGACTTTCTCTTGATATCTCATGTCAGTTAAAGACCTGCTTTGTAATTATTGTGGATAGGATACCTTGCTTTTAGCTCTTGTAAAGGTAGAACTGACATTTAGTAATCTAAATTAAACACATTATAAAAATGTTTACAGAATAATTTTAGTCGAAATATTATTAGCAGTAGTATGTACAACTAACAGCTACTAAACATACCTTATTATAAGACTTTAGTAAACAACAAATAATGTTCATATTTAAAATTAGTCAATGCATGTCTTTTTCAGTACTGGTGTATATTGCACAGACACAGAGATATGTTATTTGTCACAATAAAATAATCTGTTGTAGCACTGAAAAAAAGCTAATTATTTATTAAAATGTTACTAAGAACGTTGCTATAAATAAATAAACTACAATCTCAGATTATTAACAAATAGTTAAATGTAGTAAGCAATACCTGCAAAAATATTTAGCTTTAATAATACGATAATGTACCCTGGTAGAAATTTTGACAGGGCGCTTGCATGGCACTGACCAGCGTGCCACACTGCCACTTCAGGAGCTGGCATGGCACGCTGGTAAGCGCCATCCGCGAAACGTCACGTTTTGCCCGCTAGCGCCACAGATCTGATGTGGTGTTGGCATGGCGCTAACATGGCGGCAGTAAGGTACATACGACATACCGGTTTCTAGAAATGTTTTCTATGAAATCAAAATGTTAAAATGTCTACTTGATAAACGTTTATAAAAAAAATGTTCTTTTTCTTTATCTAAAAAAAAAAGAAAAAAAAAGCTTCTTTAACTGTTTCGTTACATGCCATGTGCGTATAGCCGCTCTCAAGGCGGTCACCCATCCTAGTACAGAACCGGGCCCGTGTTGCTTGACTTCGATGATCCAGTGGACAGTGACGATCTTCTCACCCTGATGCTTTCTTATTAACTGTTCTTGTCTATAACAGGTACATCTTTAAAGTGTTCAAAAATCTTGTAATGATAATCTTCTTGATAGCTATAACACTGCATGAAATAGTAATCAACGTTTTTTACACAAAGGATTACTATTGTTTCTTTAACCTCAAAATTGAGGTTAAATCATAGTCCTGAATATTATACATATATATGTGCGTGTGTATGTGTATGTGTCAATTCCAACATATTTTACAAAGAATTGTCACAGCACTCGCGACTCGCGACGTCCACAACTTCTTAATCGCTTCTAAAAAGTCGATCTAGAAGCCAAAGAGAAGAATCTCGACAGCATCTAATGTGGCGCAAGTGTGGACCGCATTAGAAACTCAGTTAAATCCAGACTTGCGCCCGTTCAATTTTATGTAAATGCCATGTTAGGCGCGGACATGGCCCTGATATGGCTCTTTCCAGTTTTTTAGGATAAGGCTGTGGCGTGGCAAACTTGCATGGCGCTGACAAGTGTCGTGGCGCCGGCAAGGCAATTTCTACTAGGGTAAATATTCTTAATATGACTCACCGTGAAAACAATTTGTACCCTACTTTATACTGTATAGGTATGTAGTTGATAAAACCAGTACAGATAACAGAAAAATGAGTTAAAATCGCCATATTATACATTTCTGTATTTTATCCAAAAACTAGACAAAATTTTAGAAAGAGGAATATGATGTGCTATTCTCTAAAAGCAAATGTACATTAATATTTTCAGTAAAATATACTGGCAAAAACTACCTTTGGACATCCTACATATATGTTAGTTTTTTTAGATTTATTATTATTATTTTTTAAGTTTTGTGTTAAATTGTATAATTTTCTTGCGCTAACAGTTAGCCTTAAAATGAGTGATAAATAACAATTTCGACGACATTTTCTATCTATTGGCAGTTTTGACAACAGTGTATATAAAAAATGAATATAAAGGCAGTTTTGACACCTATCGTGTTGCTTTCAAATCGAGAGCGATTATCACGTTTAACAGCATCCTTGTGAATCTTTTAAACAATAAGTTCTACCATGTTCAAGATTTTGCTGTATTTTAAATTAATTTCTAGTCAGGAAATGAAGCAATCTTTCTTGAACAATATTTACGTTATCCGATTGGAAAACTGTAAAAAGTGACATGTAGTGAGAAAAGATTTCTTCTAGTAGTTCAGTTTATTCAAATGACACCTGAAATAATAGATTTCATAATGTATATTGTATTGTTAGAATATAAAGATTATTATAATGACTCGATGCAACATGAAATACAGTCAATAATTATTGTTGCCAAAATATACTTTGTATTTAAATAATTTTAATATAACTCATCGTTAAAATGATTTGTACTCTATTTATACTCTATAGGCATGTGTAGTTAATGAAGCTAATACAGATAACAGAAAAGCTCATTATACAGTCAAAGCCATATTATACATTTCTGTATTTTATTTGAAAACTAGAAAAAATTTTAGAAAGAGAAATATAATGTGCTATTCTCTAGAAAAGCAAATGTACATTAACATTTTTAGTAAAATATAAGGGCAAAAACTATCTTTAGACATATCTATACATGTAAGTTTTTTCAGGTTAATTATTTATATTTTTTAAGTTTTGTGTTAGAACGGATTGACTTGTACTAACAGTTATACCTTAAAATGAATGATAAATGACAATTTCAACATCTTTCATCTGTTGGCAGTTTTGACACCTACAAATGTATGTAAAAAATACATATAAAAGCAGTTTTGACGACAGTAGTCAAAACTGCCTTTCTGTATATAAATATATATATAGTTAAATAACGGTAGGTTTGACGACAGTTGTTCAAATTAATTTTTCTATATACTTATATATATTCAGCCGTGTAAAGGTAGTTTTGACGACAGTCGTCGAAACTACCCTTCTAGAGCCATGCAAATATATAGCCATGCAAAGGTAGATTTGACAACTGTCGTCAAAACTGCCTTTATACCGCGGTGTTTTTGACGACAGTCGCGAAAACTGCCAAATGTCGTCAAAACTACCAAGTTATAACAGAAATTGTCGTCGAAACTATCTTTAGACATAGATATATATTGCACATGCATATATATATATATATATATATATATATATATATATATATATATATATATATATATATATTAGTGATGGGAGTATTCGAGTACAAAGAATCGATAGTATTCGATTCCTCAAAGTTCTCGATGTTCTCGAGAACAAATGTTGGTAGTTCTCGGACTCGGTTCTCGAACCAAGAACTACACTACAACCCTAGAAACGACGCGTTCTAATTATGCGCATGTGCCTTGTAAGTTCCTCTGCCTGGCAACACTGGTGATATGGTAGTTTTTACTTTTTAGTTGGTTTGGTAACAATGTGAATTTTACATAAATCATACGGTGAAGCTTTCACAAGGCTTGATTGTACCCACAAAAAATATTGCCACTACCGAGCGAAGTGCGTGCGTTATTGAAGGTGTGAGTAGGTAAGTGAAATTTACCGTCTCTACTTAAAAATCATATCCAATATATACATAATATTTACGATTTTCAAGTTTCATTATTATTTTTAATTAGGTCACGTAATAATTTATTGAATGGAGATACATCCACTTACGATTGGGACAGTGGTTATACGTGCCATCAACTCGGCTCTAAATCTATTCTAGTACAATTAAGCCAGCCGTATATGATAGAATCCATGCGGTACAATTCCTATTTGTGTGCTCTAACGTGCTATAACCTATAACGTAACTGTATTTGTTTCTAACTGTTTTTGTATTTGTACAGATTACTACTTTGGGATTGCGACAATCGCTCCTACTCATATTACATAGAAGTATCGGGCAATGCCTGGAGTTGGGTATTGGTCGCTGATAAAACTAAGAAAGCCTGTCGGTCTTGGCAGACGATACACTTTTATCCGCCCCGTCCGGTAGTTTTTATAAAAATAGTGGGCACTCACAATACTGCAAATGAGGTTCCTACCTAATCAGATCAATTGTCTCAATACATTTGTATGGGACGTATCAGATAAAGATAATCTGGGTGTTTACAGGTGTTTCACTGTGTTCACTTTGAATGCCCAGCGCCAGTAGATGACAAAAGTTCAAAATCGCCAACGCAAGAAGGACAAACGTCATTGGATGGTAATAATTCCTTACCTTCTTCACCTCCACCACCATCATCTAACCTAACCCCGCTAAGTCTTATAATTAAAAAATTAATTTAATCAATATAATTATAAATAATAGATATGAAACCGGGAGCGAAAAAATCCATTGTGTGGGAATACTACACTACAAATAGTAAAGATAAAAAAATTATTTGTTCTATATGCAATAAACAATTTACATATTATGGGAACACAACTAATCTAAAGAAGCACCTTGAGCGAATTCATCCAATACAATTTCACAAGAATGATCCTCCAAGACCTGAAATGTTAGTATCCTGTAAAAAATGGTATTCAATACTATCAAATAATTTTCTGCGCATTTGAAACTATTGAAAGTATATTAAGGATGCTTTCCAGCAAGCGACACAAGTCGACACAAACGTCGTTTTATCTTTCTTGACATTCAATGAGTAAAGCCTTGTGTCCACAATGCTAGAACTGCGTCCGAGTTTTGGTTTAAGCCAATCAACTTGCAGCTCTAACAGAAAAGTAGCAGTTTCATTGGCTTAAACCGAAACTCAGACACAGTTCTAGCATCGTGGACACAAGGCTTAACAAAGACAGAATGACACTTGTGTCGACTTGTGTTGCTTGCTGGAAAGCACCCTAAATTGAAGAATACGTATTCATAACGATATGCAGCATTTTATTTTGAATACTTTTGATTTTGAATCAGTTTTTTCTTACAGAGTAGAAGACGATCCTCTGCCTGAAAAAGAAAATGATCCTCTGAGAACTTTGGAAGAAAATAACCCTTTACCTTCATCTTCTGTCGAAAATCCATCTACATCTAATCCTGCAGCTGTGTCACAAAATAATGCTCCCTTAAAAAAAAAAGCTAGTGATGAATCGAATTTCGTATCTAAACGTCCACGGCAATTAAAATTATTTGGAGCCCGATGTAATGAACTATCAGCTCAAGATAAAGAAGAAATTGATGGAAAATTAATCAAAATGATAACATCTGATTATCAGCCATTATCCATAGTTGAGAATGAAGGTTTTCGGGAATATACAAACAAATTGAATCCTTTGTACACTATACCAAGCAGAAAACATTTATCTGTGAATATGTTACCAAATTTATATACAGAATCAATTTCGGAGTTGAAGAAAAAATTGGATTCCGTTTGGAATGTTGCGATCACAACAGACATCTGGACATCTGATAGTGCCAAAGGATATATAACGGTGACTAGTCATTTCATTCATAATGATAAGATGTGTGCATATGTTTTGGCAACCAAAGAAATTTGTGGATCTCACACCGCAGAAAATATTGGAAATGTGTTGACGACTATATTAAATGAATGGCAAATTTTCAATAAAGTAGTGACTATCGTATCAGACAATGGAGCAAATATTAAAAAATCAATAAGTGAACATTTGCGAAAATATCACCATCCGTGTGTGGCACACACCCTAAACCTAAGTGTAACTGAAGCCATATCATCCAATTACAAAATTCCCGAAATTCTGAAGAAATGTAGAAATCTAGTTGGCCATTTCAAACACAGTGCTCTTTCTACAGAAAAATTGAAAAACATTCAACTTCAAATGGGATTTCCAATATTAAAAGTTAAGCAGGATGTAGCTACACGATGGAACTCTTCTCTCATAATGATGGAAAGGCTTCTGCAAATTAAAGACGCCCTTTCGATGGTCATAACCAATCTCCCGAAAGCTCCTGAATTTCTAGATGCTCATGAATGGATGATTTTAAAAGACTGTGTTCCAATATTGAAACCTGTCGAAATTTTAACTACGGTTCTGTCGGGTGAGAAATACCCAACCATTTCATTGGTTATACCATTGATAAGAGGTTTACAACATACCCTTAAAAATATACAGACCGAAACTAGTTGTGGCGAGATCCTGAAAACGAGTTTATCGGAAATAGTCAATCGCCGGCTTGGGTGTTTAGAACAAAATAAAATAGTAGCCAAAGCAACTTTCTTAGACCCAAGATTCAAAAAAATCGGATTTGGATTAGAAGAAAATGCCAACAACACCCAAAAATGGATTTCGGACGAACTTACCTATTTGATAAATAAAAAAAATAGTTCGTCAACTCTAACTACTTCGGAATTAGAACCTACTACATCAACATCACAAAATGCTGAAAACATATGGGCTCACTTTGACAATAAGATAGCTCAAGTTAAGTCTTATACTACTCCAACTACAACTGCAATACTCGCAATAAGGCAATATTTAGAGTTGCCTCTTATAGAAAGATCGAAGAGTCCACTTGAGTTCTGGAAAGAGCACAAACTAATGTTTCCCGAATTGTATGAATTAGCCACGAAATACCTCTGTGTTCCAGGAACATCGGTTTCTTCAGAGAGGGTATTTTCCAAAACAGGCCAATTGACTAACGACAGAAGAAACCGTCTTTCGCCAAAGAATTTAGATATGATAATATTCTTAAATGCTTTCTGCCAATAAGTATATATTATTCAGAGTTTCAAGACTTATTTTTTATGATATATTTTATGAGATTATTCATTTTGTTTCATTTTAGATTATTATTTTTATTTTGTTTCGCATATTTTCAGTTGTATACATTAATAAGTATATCCTGATATAAAAATCCTTTTGTTTCATACAAATATAGGTTGAAATTCGACCATCAGTGTCGTGTAGATGTAGACAAAATGTGATATAATATTCTTAAATGCGTTTTTCAATAAGCATCTAACTATTGCTAAGAGTTTCATGTTTACTTTGTTGGAATATATTTTATAAGATTATTGATCATTTCAGATCATATTTTTATTTTGTTTAAAACAAGCGTTGTAGATCTCGGTTATCGGTGTCAAAGTTCAATTGAAATAATTTGAGATTTGAGTCGACAATGGCTTCAATCGATCCGAATTTTGAAACCGAAAACAACAAAACCCTTCCGCTACTAGGGGTATTAGTTTAACTTTAGAATATGTTTGTTGTTCACCACTTTATCTGTAATACCTTTATATATTAATATATTAATATATCTCTATATCTATAATATTTCCCTTCTTTTGTCTACAATTCTGCATTAAAGTGTAATCTATAGAGACGAAAAAAAAAATTTAGACGCAATAACGTGCATGTTTCAAATAAAATAAAAAAGTAATGCAATTTTACATTAAGGCATTCTTGGTTTCTTATAAATTTTTTGTACACAAATTAAACATTGCCCAACATTATAAGTTTAAAGTTTATTAATAACTTACGTAACGATATAATTCCATTTTTATTAAATTATAATAAGTACCATTCTCTCATTTATTTCAAATTTCTTTTAAATGCATAAAAGGTATCTCATTGAAAAATATCTTTTATATATGAAATATTTTATTATAAAAATTTTATTGTTTAATAATACTATTATATATGACTGTACTAACGGTCATACATTCTAACATCCTTGCAAGAAATCAAACATAAGAAATAAAACTATTTTCTTCAATATCTATTTACAATAAAACATCAAATGAAAAATAAATTATGATTACTAATCGCGTTCACATAAGCAAATCTACTAAGTATTAACATTTATATTACGCACGATAAGATTCTATAGTTCTCGGTTCTCGGTTCTTGGATAGTCATTCGATTCTTAAAAGTATTCGAGTACCAAGTAATCGATTCTCAAATGTATTCGATTCTGCCCATCACTACTATATATATATATATATATGTAGATAGATAAATGTAATTTTAACTTACAATTCTTATATTCTTCCATTACTTTATTATTTTCTTCCGCTTCTCGTAAAACGTAAAAATATATTAAAAATCGATATTATCTTGAAATTCACAAAATGACATATGACATGTGAAACTCCCAACTTATGAAGTTTTCAACAGACTGAATTTTTGATCGATTGAAATTAAAATCGCGAAAAACAGCTGTGCTTATATGACAGGCTTTTGACACGGTTACATGTTATTGCTAATATCGTATTGACGCAATATATTCTAAAAAAGAAAAAAGGATTAAGAGATATAGAGAGCATCTTGTGTTTTTCCTAGAAAAACGTGCGCACCTATTTTCTGAAAAAAAAATTCATAAACGAATCCAGTTTATACACTAATCCTGCGTCTTTTTCAACGAACTTCATAAAAGCATTCAATAAGAGTTATTATTCGTAAGTTACTTGAAAATTTCTTTGGATTGTTACAATATAAATATATTTATATATAAAATTGTTCTCGAAAAATGACGATTAACTTGTATTTCTTATCAAATTGATGTTGTATAAATCTTAACGAATTGATTGTTACAATATAAATATATTTATATATGCAGATATATTTATAACAAGCATTTATCAATGTCAGTTTATAGATGATTATATATAATTATTTGATTGTAATACAAGAATGGTATAAAAACGTTATCGAAAGACCTTTGTCTCACGTAAGGCAAGGCTAAGTTATAATATATATTGACTAAATCATTTCAATTTAGATTAGACAGCTTTCGAAAAATTATAGATCATAATTTATCAATGCTTTTGTATCTAAGTTAACAGTTCTTTTATAATATATGTTGACTATTTATATATATTTTTATATATAATCTTTTTTACCGGTTACTGAAAAGAGTGAAATATCAGTTTGATCGTAATCGTATGGTATAAAAACGGTATCAAGAGACACGGCACTCTGTCTCTCACGTCAAGAAGTGACAAGTTATAATATATATGGAATAAATCAATTCACTTTTGATTCTACATCTTTTGAAAAAATTAAAATTTAAATTTAACAGTTACTTTAGTAACGAAGTTAACAATTCCTTTTTAATACATATTGAATATTTATATATAATTATATATATTCTTTTTTTAGTGGATACTGAAAAGTGCAAAATTTAAGTTTTATCGTAACGTATAAAAAAATATCAAGAGACACGGCAATATGTCTGACGTTAAGCATGGCAAAGTTATAAGATATATGGAATGAATCATTTCAATTTTGATTCTACAGCTTGTGTAAAATATACATCCTAACTTATCAATGATGAACAGTGCACATTTAAAATATATTGACTATATATGGTGACATATGATTATAAATATTTACATATATATAATATCATTATATATATCATTATATTATGTTTAAAAATGACTATACATATACATATATATATATATATATATATATATATATATATATATATAAAATCATATAGAGAAAAAATTAAAATCATTTTAAAATCATTTTAAAGCTTAAGAAGTCCTATTGTCAAATTTAGATTAGTAAAAAAAAATTGGATTGAATTTAAAGTTTTTATTTATTAATTATATATTATAATATAAAATTTTATATATAATTTCATAGATATATTTATATATAATTAGATAAAATTATATTGTGTCAATTTATAAATATAAAAAATCATTTTAAAATCCTTTTAAAGCTTAAGAAGACCCATTATCAAATTTAGATAGTAAAAAAAAATTGAATTTAATTTAAAATTTTTATTTATTAATTATATATTATAAAATAAAATTTTATATATAATTTCATAGATATATTTATATATAATTAGAGAAAATTATACTGTGTCAATTTATAAATATAATTATATCTAATTATATACGATTATATATAATTTGTTTTCAATGGTTTATAAAAAAAAGGATGATATTATTAAATGCGTATTGTTTAAAGTTCAAAAAAATTGCTAATATTATTAAATGAATATTGTTTAAAGTTTTATTGTTATATTTAGAAAAACGGGAAACGAAATTTTAAAAAAGTTTGCTATCCTGAATGTCTCATTCAAACTTCATCAAGCATTGTGCACACTATCCTCAAGCATTCTCCGAGTTTATAGAGTACCTTCACATATTATTAAAAACTTAACATACTGGCAAACATTCTGCAGTTCATTTATCCTCCGAGTATTCTAGGCATCCTTCATCGAGCAGTTACAGAAAAAAAAAAAAATTTAATTGTCCTAAGCGTAAGTTTCATAAAATCAAAAATTATCTTTGCGAGTCTTCGGTTTCCTTTTTCAATCGAATTGAGGATAAAAATCGTAAAACTTTAATTCAATACATATATATATATATATATATATATATATATATATATATATATATATATATACACACATAAAAACTTCATATTTGGAAACATTACGTAAAACTTTTTATTTATATAAATATAAATATATATATATAATACGGTAAAAAAATTTATACTAACGCGAAAAAAATTAAAAAAGAAATTTTTGAAAAGATTCAACGAGTTAGTTAAGATTGAAACTTGAAAATGCCGAGAAAATCGAGAGAAAATTACTTTAAGAACCGACAAAAGTCAAAGAAACAGCTTGGGAGGAACGAGAGTAATATAAAAGGACTGCTATGTCATCAGCTGAAAGAGTACGCAAACATAGGAAACGTCAAAAGTCTGTTCGCCAAGATGCATTTAACCCGAGTTCGACTCAAAAGGAGATTGATTTATCTAGTTCGAATTTAGAGCCACAACCTTCTACTTCAAATTTTCAAATTGAATCAAATAACCAAGAACAGATGGAGATTGATGTCATTGAATCACAAGAGTACATTAGGCCAGAAAATTATCGAGAAATTTATATCAAGGCAACTAATGAATTTGAGAAATTGTTTTTGATGAACGAGTTTGGACACGTATGTGATGTGTGTGACCGGATATGGTATAAACAAGATTTATCTAAAGTTAATCAGAGACATATAGATATTCTAGAGCAAGACTTCATCGATGAGCGTGATCGTGTAAAAGACTTTAAAATTTGTTCAACATGTAGACAGTCATTGTCATTTGGGAAAATTCCTCCGCTGAGTAAATCAAATGGCTACAAATATCCAGAACATCCGCAAAATTTACCGCCGTTGGATCCAATTACAGAGCGTCTAATATCACCAAGATTACCGTTTATGCAAATACGTCGACTACGGTATGAAACCGGTACCTATACAAAATAATAGGACAGGTTTATTAATGTTCCGGTAGAAGTCGACAACATGGTGAAGCAGTTACCACGACAACTTGACGATGATTACGTAATTAATGTTAATATAAAAAACATATTATACATAAATCGTCGTATTTGAGCGGACAAGTGAAGAAACGAATTGTTAAGGAATGGTTCGTTACATGGTAACAACACCTTTGTATAAACAATACAAAATTTGTTATAATGAACGAGATATGAACAATATCGATAATGTACAGCGACCAAGCACGAGTAAAGCATGTGACAGCGGGACTGATGACGACACATTAGAAATGATCGATAGTGATAATGATAAAGAATTATTGTTGGGACATCAACACACAATGATATGGAACGAAAGTAAATACTTAGACATTGCACCAGGACAAAACAAAATGCCTTTGAGCGTCATTTACGATAAATATGCAGAAGAATTATCATTTCCTGCAATATATTACGGACAACCAAGAATCTATAAAGAGGGTATCAGAGTTACAACGTTCAGCATGGCCAATAGCGAAATTAGACGAAGAGACAGACGCGGTGTGACTCCACAGCATATACTTTATATGGCTGTAAAAATTTTACGATTGAGAGTAAAGGAGGGATTGCATTCAACTTTCAAAGTTCACGCCGCTGCAGAGAACATTACTCGACGAATGATCGAAGATAAAACATTCATCGATGAATGCGTGGAGAAAAATCTCGCATTTCTAAAGTCCATACCAAATTCAATGCAATATTGGAATACACGTAAAAAAGATTTGTTTGCTATGATTAAACAAATCGGCAAACCAACAATGTTTCTGACAATTAGTGCCAATGAGATACGCTGGCCTCACCTTCTTAAGATACTGTATAAACTAAGTAGAGAAGGTAATGGTGTAGAACTTAACGACCCAATGAATGAATTACGAGTGTTACAAAGAGCTAGTCTCGTAAACGAGGATCCTGTAACATGCTGCATATATTTTAACAAAATTGTCAATGTAATTATGCGCATCATATCATCCCATAAGCTGTATAATCCTTTTGGAAAGTATCGAGTTGTAGACTACTTTAAACGCATAGAGTTTCAAAATCGAGGCAGTCCACACGCTCACATCTTGGTATGGTTAGACAACGATCCAAAAGAAGTTCTAACAGAGAATATGCCCAAAACCATCGAACTCATTACAGAATTGTGCTCAGTGTCAGCCACAGATTTGCCAGAAACGCTAATCAAGTGCACAAACATACGTTCACGTGTTACAAGAAAAATGATAATAAGTGTCGATTCAATATACCATATTGGCCTATGGATCGAATTCGTATCTTACTACCAATCACTAAAAACGATGGTCGCAGAGATGCGTTGAAAAAGAGAGCTACCAAATTATATCAGAAAATTAACGAGAAATCTTACAATACACTAGATGATTTTCTAGTGGATAACAATATGACAATGAAATACTACTTGGACGTGATCAGGGCTTCAATACGCAAAGCAACAGTTGTGTATAAAAGAAACATGAACGAATTGTGGACAAACACTTTCAATCCATGGATAGCTAATGTGCTTAACTCAAATATGGACTTGCAGTTCATTATTGACGAATACTCGTGCGCAGCATATGTTGTGGAGTATGTGAATAAGAGCAATCGTGGAGTGAGCAAACTGCATAAACAACTAACTGAATTACAGACAGAACATCCCGATCAAGATTTAATTGGATTAATGAAGAAAGTATGTATCAATTTATTGAATACAGTGGAGATGTCTTGCCAGGAGGCAGCTTGGTACTTGTTGAGACAACCCATGTCTGAAGCAAGTAGAGAGGTGATCTTTGTTCCTACTATGTGGGCAAGCGAACGCGTCAAATCATACAAGAAGAAGAAACAGATGAATATGGAAGAGACGATGATTCGACAGACGTTTGGACTTTGAATGTGTTACAGAAGTACGAACAACGACCGAGGCAATTGGAGGATGTTTGTTTGGCAGACTTTGCTGCCTGGTATATAATAAGAAATAACAATACAGATTATAGAAGGCGACAACATGCTAGAATCTTGCGTTACAGCAATTATGACATGGCTGAAAAAATGTCCGAATACAAACGAGAGATGGTTACGTTGTTCGTCCCATTTAGATGTGAACACATTGAAATAACTGATCATATGAAGTATCTACAGCTGTTTGATGAACATCGTGAAGCTATTATGACAAAGTTTGCAGAATATAAACAGGTTGACATAGATAAATATATCGAAGAGTATAATAGATTATTTAAGGAACTACAGAATGAGTGTGATGAGATTGACGCCAAGAACTGGTTGTACAAACGATGGCCACTACCGATGCCAATAATGATGACATTAACAGCATTAATTTTGGGAATTTGACGGCAGTTGTGCGACAGCGCACTAACGTTTTGACCACACAGGAGTTTTGTGAGAAAATGCGCAAGACCAATCCAGAACAACGAGACTTCCTGCTTACGTTGCTGAATGCATTAATAAATGGAGAAAAAACCGTGCAAGTGTTTTTTACTGGTGTCGCAGGCAGTGGAAAAACATTCACAGTGAACTTGGCTCAAGAAGTGACAAATAGATTTGCTCAAACACACACTACAACAACAAATGCGTACGTGGCATGTGCTTTAACAGGTAAGGCAGCAGTAGCGATAGGAGGAACGACTGTACATTCTGCTTTCAGGATAGGAATATCAAGACGAATTAACGCAGGATTGTCGAGAGAGACAATACAAACGTATCGCAACGCATTTGCGGGTGTCAGAGTTGTAATCATTGACGAAGTTAGCATGATAGGTGCAGATGTACTTGATAAGATACACAGTAGAATGGGCGACATCACGGGAAACTTTGATGATCCATTCGGCGGAATGAATGTCATCTTCTGTGGTGATCTAAGACAACTTCCACCCGTAAATGCTACACCAATTTTCAAACCACTAAGAAGTTTTCTAAACAGTGCTGCTCTTTGGCAGTCGCTTAACTTCTATGCTTTAACAAGAGTTATGAGACAAAGCGATCTAGTGTTTTCAACAATACTCACCAAGATTGGTAACGGAGAAAGATTGACAGATGATGAAACAAAGTTGTTGGAGAGTCGTTTCAGAACAGTAGAATGGTGTAACGAGTATGTCCCAGGAGCCATACGACTATACCATCGCAATTGCGAGGTTGACAAATATAATGTTGAAGTAATAGAATCGACGTATATTAGCGAATGCAACAATATAATTCAAGGTTATTGTATATAACGATATAATTCAAGGTTATTGCGACCAGGAGTTGGATAGTGCAAAGAAGAAGTACAAATTGAGTGTCACTGAGTGCGGTGGATTACCATACATGTTAAAACTATGCGTAAACAAGCCGTTTATGGTAAACAGTAATATCGACGTAGAAGATGGAATAGTGAATGGCGCAATTGGCGAACTAAAGTATTTGGAATACGACGAAGAAGACGAGACGAAACTAAACAGAGTGTGGTTTAAATTCGAAAACAATGACATTGGAGCGAAGTTGAGAATAAAATCTAGACCGTTGGTTGTTAGCAAATCAGGAGTGTTGTCTAATGATTGGACTCCAATAACAAAGAGACATGCAACCATCTCCATTACAACAAAAATTAAATGTAAACGAATACAATTTCCGTTGTCACCGGCATGCGCAATGACTATCCATAAATCACAAGAAGGAACATTTAACGAAATCGTTTACAACTATCAGAAGAGTCAGGACCAACAGCTCGTGTATGTCGCTCTATCGCGAGTTACATCTATCAACGGATTGTATCTGACGAACAATACAGACGATTTTAAATTTTACCATTATAAAGAAAATAACTCGCCAAAGATAATAGAGATCAGGAACGAATTGCAACGTTTGGGAAAATATAAACTCCCAACTATTTGCGAGAAAGCTAAACAATTTTTATGTAATGCTATTAATTCAGTAATGAGCTATAATGTTCAGAGTTTGAGAGCACATAGTGCTGATAGAAAGAGACACTATTTTACAGAACATCGAGTTGCTAGTTTTGAATGAAACCTGGTTGAACAAAGATGAACAAGTGAACATTGAAGGTTTCAAATGGATAACCCAGTACAAACGTAAAGATGTGAGAGCAGGCGGTGTTGCAATATACGAGAAAAACGAAGCCCAAACGATGGCAAGGCCTCATAGACTAATAAGAGTTGATGGCGAAAATGAATTACGATTATCGAATGCAGACAAATACAGAGACATATGCGCAATAGAGGCGAAAATTGACAATAAAAAATGTTTAGTGGTGTCTGTTTACATATATCCAAATACCTCAATGGAGAACATAATAGATTTTATTTCACGAAATTTACTTGCTTATTGCTCCAATGTTTGTAAATTAGGTTCAATATTTGAAAATAAAGATTACAATGATACACCCATCATATTAGCTGGTGATTTTAATTTGGACGTGTCCAAGCGAGAAAACAAAAAATTTTTAGAGTTAATGCGCAACAAATTTGGTTTGCATTTATTATCAAACAAATCATCTACAACAATGGGAGGATCTTGCATAGACATGGTGTTCACGAGACATGTAGATAACTTAAGTTGCTATAGATATATTTCTTACTTCTCTTATCACAAACCAATAATAGCAATAATTACTTAAAACGATGATAATACGCATTCAAGTTCTAATAGTATTAATTTGGAATCAGCATTAATATGAATTTAAAATACTATGTTTTAAAAATGTTTAGAGAATGATTTAAGAACGCATTTTTATGGTAAACTTTCGAGGTTCAAAGGCATGGCTTCAAGACAAGTCATTGTGACTCATTGACAACATTATAAACAAACTATTAATGACACAAATGCTTTTTTTTAGTTTTGAGTTTCACATTATCAATGTAAGAACAATTTAGAGAAATGTAAATTAAGAAATACAAAAATTTTTGAGGAACTTAACCGTTTTTATTTTCTCGATTGCAATGTGAAATCTGAATCGGATATAACGTGAGAGGCTACCACGAATTTTGTCGGCGGTACGTGAGGAGGCGAGAAGTACTGCGGCAGAACATTGGCCAAAGACGTCTTCTCAAGGAAGTTTGGAAAGAAGACTGCCTCGCCCACGGTTTTTTGAACTGTGGTTTTTCCCGTGGGACATAGAGCGAATGCTGAGGCAGGGACTTGGGGAGTCTGTTTAGACGTTGGGTCCACATAAGTTCCCCCCCCCCCCCCTTGTCCGAAGATTTGGCGGAACGAAAGTTATGATACGTACTCTCAAAAAAAGAAAAGAAAATTTTAACATCAAGAATCTGAGATTCTCCTGTGAGTTTGAACAACGAGTATCCTGCGAGAATTAAATAAGTTTCCTTATTCGAGCATAATACACGTTTTTCGAAAATTACTAAGAGTATACTACGCTTTCTGCCATTGATCTTCTTCGAACATCTTGCGATTCATGTTTGATTTCTCTTAGCATCGAAGACTTTATATAGATTGGCGAAATTTGCAACAAATTGGGGAGGACTGGAATATCGCAATGAGTTCCTATATCTTTAGTTCCCCTTTGAAATGTAAGTAAAATTAATATAGATGAAAAATATAACAATATTTGAAGTTTCGAAAAATATCGTTTTTCAGATATTGATTGATATGTTAACTGTGAGACAGCTATAACGAGAAAAGAACAAACGATCATACAATTCTTGCAAAAAAAACATCATAAAGTGTACAGCGAGTTTGGACAAAGATTAACATGCGAGCATTCTGTAGGCTTTATTATTCGAGTAGCGTTGGCATTCTAACTTAAATTATATGAGTATCTTATGCTTTATGACATAAAAGTAAATATAGAAAAACATTTATTGATTTCTTTCTTTAAAAAAAAGTTATGTTTGAAAAAATCAAACAGGCACAGTAACAACTGTGCCACAAACACGTAGAACTACGTCTACTTCACAGTATGGGCACAGCAACTACTGTGCCGCAAGCAACACGTAGAACTACGTCAACTGTCACTGATGATGATTGACGTGATCAAGGAAGGCCAAGGCCCACATCGGGATGTAGCGCCGAGTTCATCATCAGTGACAGTTGACGTAGTTCTACGTTGTTGCTTAAAAAACAAACAAAAACAAAAACAAAAAACAAAAAAAGGGCACAGTAATAACTGTGTCGCAAGCAACACGTAGAACTACGTCAACTGTCACTGATGATGAACTCGGCGCTACATCCCGATGTGGGCCTTGGCCTTCCTTGATCACGTCAATCATCATCAGTGACAGTTGACGTAGTTCTACGTGTTGCTTGCGGCACAGTAGTTGCTGTGCCCATACTGTGCAGTAGACGTAGTTCTACGTGTTTGCGGCACAGTTGTTACTGTGCCTGTTTGTTTTTTAACCCTGGCGTTAGCGTTATGAAAAATTATAATATCATTATCAAATTGTTACAGTATTACAAACATGTTACTCTCCCTCCAGAAAGTATCTCAAATATATGTAGATATTTTATTTCTATATAGATAGATTTTATATTTTCTTTTAATTATAATCTTTTATAATATATACAAAATAAATTATAACAAAAAGACGGGTAACGGCCAATAACGAACAGTGCAGATGTTAAATTCAAAAATATATTATTCACAATAATAACGGGACGTTTCGGCAACACTGTGCCTTCATCAGCCTAAATTAATTACATTAATAATAAATAATCATGAGACATACATTTCTCCATCCAAATAAGTACGGTAATACGTTATAAAGTCGCAATCGCTGTGTAAACGGTATTTTAGTCGGGGGATGAGTAAACGAGGATAGTCTTGATATTGTTAACTGAATAAAAGAGTCGGAGTCGAAACGCATTTTTGAAAAACTTGCTTAAAAGTCCGAAAGGGTCCATGATTTATTCCTCAGTCGACAATGGGAATGAATCGTGTCAGGTCAGCGAAATCTGCACGTCACCAATAACGAGTCAACAGTAAAAAGTTAAAAAATGCGTTTGAGCTGTAAAAATGGAAATAAATGTGGAATACCGTAATGACAAACCGTGTAAGAAACAATAAGTGTGGTTGTTTAAATTATACATACTGTTTTATGTCAGTGTAAATGTTATTCACATGAACGCTGTCTTTTCGAATAAAGTTTATTTATGCACTTCAATACACAAAAAAGAATGATTTTACGTCACAGTAACTCGCGTCTTAGTCTATATACTGCCGAAACACGTACTTGTCTTTACCGCACTCGCAATTGCGTGAGACCGGGATGACGCCTCAGGACTGTTGTCCTGGATCCTGGTCGGTGACAACGCCTGGGGGCTGTTGCCCTGAGCCGCCTGACGGACACACGACTACGTCTAAGAGACCTTCGCTCTTGGTCGTGATCGTTCGGACGCACAATTGATCCTTACTCGTCGATCGCGTGTATTCTTGCCTGTGGCTATGGGCAGAATGCTCGATTTTTCCGTCGCGATCTCCCTCCTTATCCCCGTTACGTCGAAAAGATTCCTCATTGGTCCCTCGTCTGGTGAGACACCAATGAGGCGATCACGGAGGCGACGGTGTCCTACGATTATCGGCGCCGCGGTTCCCTTTTGCTCGCGCCGCCAGACGGAATGAGTGGCGACGGTCGTTGTTGGATTCGAGGATATTTACCAAGCCGTCGCATGTCTATGTACATGTGCGCGTGTGTGCAATTGTACGTCCGAGATCCGTCTCTCTTAGATGCGGCACATGTATGTGTGCATATTTTCTATATATTAATACGCATGTCGTGCACGACCTATCGGATGCTACACAACATCCTCCCCCCGTTGAGAGGGTAGCGATCAACTGTCCTGAGCAGTTTTACGACCACATTCGCTTGTGAACAAAAATATGATTAACGTTATGGAGGCGCTTATTTGCTTCTAATGATAAATATGAAATGTTTACATTTTGGTCTCGCATTGACTAGGATGTATATCGCTACACCGTAGGTGTTTTTACGCTTGTGAGGGAGTATCGCATAATTGTTGTTCGATCGGTATTGGGCACAGGCAATTGGCAGCTCTTTTCATTTGTCCAGCCGCAGTTTTGATGGTGGCAGCTCGTGTAATTCCGTCCGTGCCCGGATGCAGTTCTGTGATTCTGCCCAGAGCTCAGTGCGTGCACGGTGTGTTTTTGTCCTTTATAAGCACGACTGTCCCAATGTCGAGCTTTGGTCCGTCCTTGTTCCATTTGTTACGCATTTGGAGTTCGTTGAGATATTCGAGGTTCCAGCGTGCCCAAAAGTCTTGTCGTACCTTTGTAATGTGTTGCCAGGTAGACAACCGATTGGCTGGAACAGATAACAGGTCGCCCTCCGGAAGGGTGGTTAGTGGTTTACCGATTAAGTAGTGAGCAAGAGTTAACACGAGTATGTCGTTCGGATCGGTGGAGAGGGAAGTGATTGGTCTGGAATTTAGAATGCCCTCGACTTCGACGGTGAATGTATTTAACTCTTCGAATGTAAATAGAGAATCTCCGACTACGCGTTTGAAATGGTGTTTAAAAAGCTTCACTGTGGCCTCCCACAGTCCACCAAAATGTGGTGCTGCTGGTGGTATGAAGTGCCACGTTATGCGGCGTTCGCTCGCATATCTGTTTATGAGGGTTTTATGTTCCTCGGAGTTGAATAGAACGTATAGTTCCTTTAATTGGTTATTCGCGCCTACGAAATTAGTTCCGTTGTCGGAGTAGACATGCTCTGGCAGCCCGCGTCTCGCGACGAATCGTCGTAACGCTGCAATAAAACCATCGGAGGACAAGTCGCTTACGACCTCGAGGTGTACTGCCTTTATCGACATACATACAAATACGCATATGTAAACTTTAATTCGTGTTCGATTACGGTGTTTCTTCTCTTTTATGTAAAACGGACCGCAGAAATCGATACCCGTGTTAGCAAATGGAATAGCTTCGCGTATACGGACCGGCGGAAGATTTCCCATTTTATATTCGATCGCGTCGGCGCTGAATCGAAAACAGCGCGTGCAAGCGCGTACGACTTTCCGGACTTGATTCCGGCCATCGAGTAGCCAGAATTTCTGTCTGAGAATATACAACGTGGTTTGAATACCCGCGTGATAATGTGTCTCGTGAGTTTCGCGAATAATACTGTCCGTTAATTGATGTCGGCTTGGGAGTAGAATCGGGTGCTTTTGCGAAAACGTTAGATTCGATCTTTGAAGACGTCCCCCAACACGAATTAAACCTTCTGCGTCTAAAACGGGTTTAAATTAATAATTTTACTTCGTTTTGTTAGATTCTTGTTTTTGATTCCTCTGATTTCTTCAGGAAAATGAGCGGTTTGAAGAATTTTTAGAATCCGTATTTCGGCTTCGTTAATTTCTTTCGCGCATAACGAATCGGTGCATCTGTTAGTCGGTCGAAATCGAAGGCAATACGCGACGATTCTGCGTAGTTTGGAATAAGAGGAGTACCTTTCGAGTATTCCAGTGTCGATAGATGTTGTTACCAAACACGCATTTCCTTTTAATTCGGGTATTTCGATTGTTCGCATGCTCTCGTTAGGCCATTCATCTTCGTCTTTAATTAGCCACGATGGCCCTACAGGCCACGATTGATTTCGCAGAAAGGCATGGAGTAATTGACCCCTCGAAATCGCGTCGGCCGGATTATCTTCCGTTCGTACGTGTCGCCATTCGATGGAGCTACTTATTTCTTGAATTTCCGCTACCCGATTTGCTACATAATTTTGGAGCAAGTGGGGCGATGTCGCTATCCAGTGAAGCACGATTTGCGCGTCACACCAGAAAACCTTCTTATCAAATACTACCTCTAATGCGCTAATTGTTTCGCGATAGAGTCGTGCTAGCAATAACGCGCCGCAGAGTTCCAGCCGAGGAATAGTGATAGTTTTTAATGGAGCGACCCGAGATTTAGCGCATAATAATCTGATGATAACGTTCCCGTGTTTATCGCTTGAGCGTATGTACAGACATGCTCCGTATCCGACGTTGCTGGCATCGCAAAATCCGTGCAATTGAATGCTGTCGCATTCTTCTATGAACAGTTTACGTTCGAAGGAAACTCGTTGCATTGACTCTAGTTGCCGAACGAATTCTGACTATTGCGTGTATATATGTTGCGGGACGGATTCATCCCATTGCAGTGTACACCGCCAAACGTCTTGCATGAGTTTTTTTGCATATAATACGATCGGACCCAATAATCTCAGCGGATCAAAAATTTTCGCGATTTCCGATAAGATGTTTCGCTTTGTTATTTTCCCGGTGATTGTAATCGGATGAGCTAAATAACAGATTTTATCATCGCGCGTGCTCCATGTCATACCCAATGTCTTCAAAGAACTATCTAAATTTAGTACGAAGTCCGCGTGTAGCTCATTAGTCGGTAAATCATTGACGACGCGTTCGTCGTTAGATGCCCATTGTTTAATGGGAAAACCGCCCAGGGATAATAATGCGGTTATTTCGTCTCTAATTGTTCGAGCGTCTTCGATGGTCTTGGCGCCGGATATTAAATTATCGACATAAAAATGTTTTTTAAGAATCGCGGCGGCCCTGGGGTACTTGTGTTGTTCGTCTTTCGCGAGTTGGTGTACGGAACGAATTGCAAGAAACGGAGAGGCGGCGGAGCCGAAAGTAATTGTATTCATTTGACACGTCTCCACTCTCTTGAACCTACGCCATAGGATTCGATGGTATCGTCGATCGTTTTTATGCAGCAACACTTGACGATACATTTTGACTATGTCCGCAGTGATGACGTACTTATATGTCCGGAATCGTATCAGATGTAAAAATAATTTAACTTGGATGGTGGGCCCTACCATTAGCACCTGATTTAATGACACCCCGTTGCTCGATTTCGCGGATGCGTCAAATACCACTCGTACCTTGGTAGTACTGCTCGATTTTTTTATTACTGCGTGATGTGGCATGTAAAATCCGTCATCACCGGGATCCTGTATTATGGACATGTGTCCCAATTCTTCCATTACCCGAGTATATTCATCCTTTAGCTTTGTATTCGCGTCAAGTTTGCGTTCTAATGATAACAGACGCCTGAGCGCGTTAGTTCGCGATTCGCCTAAACGCATATTTGTTTCTTGAAACGGTAAGCGAACTATGTAACGCCCGCTGCTGTCACGACGGACGGTTTTTCTGAAGTGCGCTTCGCATTCCATTTCCTCCGCCGACCACGGTCTATTCGTCTCGACTTCCTCTATTGTCCAAAATTTAAGTAATTGGTTTTCTAAACTCGTGAGGTGGCATGTCGCGCTCTTTGACGGAAATTGTGATGACGCTCCACCAGCGACCACCCAACCTAGACGAGTTTTTTGCAAGTAAAGATCATGACCATCTTGAGACAAATTGATTTGGCCGATTGAGAATAAGGATATCGTGGCCCCCGAACCAATTAATAAATCGACGGGACGCGGTAGATGAAATTTCGGATCTGCTAATTTGATATTTGGTGGTATTCGAAGCGAATCTCGCGGGAAGATTTCGGATGGAATTAAATCGGCGATGGCCGGTATGGTGAGACACGTGAGATTCTTATGGAAGTCGTCGCGTATCGCTTGTATTGTAATTTGCACCATACCTTTGGATTCAGTAGTCGTGTCGTTAATCGTACCGATCGGCATTGACTGTGTTATTACGCGCACGCCTAAGCGTTTGACAATATTTTCGGATATGAAGTTTGCGGTAGCGCACGTGTCTAGCAACGCGCGACATTTTACAAGATTGTGTTTACTGTCACGGATGTAGATTAATGCGCTCGTTAACAGCTGCGGTGCGGACATGTGCGATATCGCCGCGAGACTCGTTCCGCCGACGGTTGATTTAGCTAGTCATATGGGCTGAGTAGTTTCGGACTTCGATACGTCGGGCTTGCTTGCGGCCGTGTATTTTTCCAGATGCAACAGAGTGTTGTGACGTTTCTGACATATCGTGCAGCTAGAAAATTTACACGGGCTATCGCGGTGGGAGCGCAAGCAATTGTAGCAGACCTTCGCGTTTCTCACCGTTTCGATGCGCTTAGGCACGGGCAATTGTTTAAATTTATCACATAAATAGAGCGGATGTCGTTTGGTTTTGCATGCAATGCAATTGCGCGACGCGTTGGACATGAAGGCTTGATTTGACGAACCGATTCGCCTCCTTTTGAATGGAGGCTCGCCTTTGCCTCTTTCTGACTCACCTAGCTTTGATCTTTCGCGCTTCGACGCGCACACGGCGGATTTGTAAAGAAATTCGTACATCTGATCTGGTTTCGGAAATTCGTCTCTTTCGAGGGTCGATTCCCACCGTTCTAACGTGCTCTTCGGTAGTTTATTTTCCAACAGGTGTACGATCATTTCGGGCCCGACGGAAACCCCTAGTGCGCTTAACGACGCAACGTGCTGTTGTGTTTCGTCTGCGAGTTTAGATAAACCGCTTGTGGTTTCTTTATCTAATGTAGGTAGATTTATTATCAAAGAGAGATGTCGCGAGATTAAAATTCGTTTTACCTCATACGAACGTTCCAATAGATCCCACGCGTGTGCATAATTTATTCCGTCGATCGTGAAAATCTTTAGCTTGTTCGCGGCTTCTCTGATTAATGCCGATTTTAGATAGTGTAGTTTATCGATGTCTGATAAGTCCGTTTGTGAGCCGATCATACTACGGAATGCGTTCTTAAAGGATAGCCAGCTCTCAAATTTCCCGTCAAACGTCGGTAGAGGTGCTTCGGGCAGCTTAATCCGTCGCCTTTTGATCGTAACTATGGTGTTATCGCTTCGGTTTTCTTCGCTCGACGGGCCGGCGTCCGCATCCGATGTACTTGCCGCTTCTAAAATGTTCTCGATTTTTCCGGCGAGGGAATAGAACCTTTCTTGAATATTCGCGAATTCGGTTTGATGTCCGTCGCTCGGATCCAACACCGCGAGCTCATCATTATGTTCTTCGAACGCGTGATACAATTCGGTTAAACGAGCACTTCGCAATCTCAACGTGGCATTGTCTAATTTCCCTTTCTCGAGGAGGTTTGTTAGAGTGGTGATTTGGGATTTTAAGGATGTTCGCTTTTGTATGAGAAGCTTTATTTTGTCGGACATTGTTGTATGATTGGAATAAATTGGGATCGAACGACTTACTCTCACTCGGCTTTTAGATGTACGTGAGCACCGTTGTCTGTTGTCCCGTCGACCAGGAAGATCTTCCGCTGCGGAGATGCGATGCTTGTCGCTGGTCCACTATTTCGTTCTTGCAGGGGCCGCGACCTCACAGGAGGCACCAAAATGTTTTATGTCAGTGTAAATGTTATTCACATGAACGCTGTCTTTTCGAATAAAGTTATTTATGCACATCAATACACAAAAAAGATTGATTTTACGTCACGGTAACTCGCGTCTTAGTCTATATACTGCCGAAACACGTACTTGTCTTTACCGCACTCGCAATTGCGTGAGACCGGGATGACGCCTCAGGACTGTTGTCCTGGATCCCGGTCGGCGACAACGCCTGGGGGCTGTTGCCCTGAGCCGCCTGACGGACACACGACTACGTCTAACAATAAGAGACCTTCGCTCTTGGTCGTGATCGTTCGGATGCACAATTGATCCTTACTCGTCGATCGCGTGTATTCTTGCCTGTGGCTATGGGCAGAATGCTCGATTTTTCCGTCGCGATCTCCCTCCTTATCCCCGTTACGTCGAAAAGATTCCTCATTGGTCCCTCGTCTGGTGAGACACCATTGAGACGATCACGGAGGCGACGGTGTCCTACGAATTATCGGCGCCGCGGTTCCCTTTGCTCGCGCCGCCAGACGGAATGAGTGGCGACGGTCGTTGTTGGATTCGAGGATATTTACCAAGCCGTCGCATGTCTATGTACATGTGCGCGTGTGTGCAATTGTACGTCCGAGATCCGTCTCTCTTAGATGCGGCACATGTATG
Source organism: Temnothorax rugatulus (assembly GCA_035220575.1). Lineage (NCBI taxonomy): Eukaryota > Metazoa > Arthropoda > Insecta > Hymenoptera > Formicidae > Temnothorax > Temnothorax rugatulus. The sequence goes on along the minus strand of JASTWL010000719.1, from coordinate 55,644 downwards.
TGTGCATATTTTCTATATATTGGCCTAGTTTACACCGGACCGTTTGATACGCGTACCAAGTACTATATCCGTATCAAATCCGTATCAAATCTCGGGTTATCCCGGTGTAAACCGAGATTTGATACGAATTTGATACGGATATAGTACTTGGTACGCATATCAAACAGTCGGTGTAAACTAGGCCATTAATACGCATGTCGTGCACGACCTATCGGATGCTACACAACACATACTGATAATCAAGAGGAGTCTCGCTTAAATGATGATTTCAAGTACCGTACTGTTTCAAATCTCATGTGTGACTGAGCATTATCGCTACCTCGTAATCGACTGACAACAACGGATGTCAATCGGACAATAAATAAGTCCCTATGGATTGTCAGCAAGTTCGCCTAAAATACTAAAATAGGAACCATCAAGTAACTCAGTATCTTTGTTGGAATTAATGCCATTCTTTTGCTCCTTTATGTATATCATTTTTGAGATGAGTCGTTTATAATAATTCGTTTCAAAATCTAAAATTTCAGGATTGTTCCAATTAAACGTATGATCCGAAATTAACATATGCTCAGTGATAACTGAATGTCTTGATGGATCCAATTTGTAATTGTTCTTGTGTTCGTTGATTCTTGTTTTTAATTGACGTTTGGTTTGCCCCACATACGAGGCATCGCAATCATTACAACTAATTTTATAGATAACATTATTATTCGAGCACAATGCATTGACATCTTTTTGTGTTTTTATGAATTTATTCAATTTGTTAAGGACTCTGTACCCTATTATGTGTTCTTTTTTGTTCAATCTCTCGAACGTTGATATCCCTCAGGATGTCACTAAATTGTTGCAATTTGGAAACAATTTTTGCCTCCCGAATAGTTTAAATAAAAAGAAGAACGTACATGAGTTTATTAAGGATATAGAAGGGAACACGAAACGTCACAATATTGATAATCTTCCACGGATAAGAAATGCAGTCATCCCACAGTTACATAATTACTTATATTCCAAACTAACCACTAACAACACTAATATTAAACTTTTAACTATGTACAAAATAACCCAAAGATTTTGCAAAAACAATCCAGACATTATTTTTACACGTGCAGACAAAGGCAACATCACAGTTGCTATGAATAAAGACCATTACATTCAAAAAACAGAGGAAATGTTAAAAGATGAAAACACTTACACAATTTTGAAAAAGAACCCGGCTAAACAAATTGAGAACAATTGCAACGATTTACTTAAATCATGGTTCAATAAAGAGTACATTTCAAAACAGGATTACTATAGAATGCGTTCTAGTGACGCAACATTACCAAAAGGGTACGCCCTTCCTAAAATCCATAAGCCAAATCATCCGTTCAGGATAATTGTTTCCTCGATTAACACAGCCTTATATCCCCTTGCCGGGTTTCTACACAAAATTATTTCTGACAAAATACCAAAAACTAGAAGTCATGTCAATAACAGTTTTGACTTATATAGGGCGCTCTCCGGACAGAAAATCTCTAATACAGATATACTTATATCGTTAGATGCGACCTCACTGTTCACAAATATTCCTCTGAATCTTGCATTGGAGAGTATCAAAAAGAGGTGGTCACATATAAAAAAAGGTACCGAAATACCAAAAAAGACTTCCTAATGGCCATAGAGTTCATTTTGTCATCCACATACTTCACATTTAATAATGTGATATATAAGCAAACATTTGGTACTCCCATGGGATCTCCGTTATCCCCGATTATAGCCGATATGGTAATGCAAGATTTAGAGGAAACAATATTAGAATCGATAGACTATAATTTACCTTTTTATTACCGTTATGTTGACGACATAATTTTGCCGGTTCCACGCGACAAAGCGCAATACATCTTGGATAAATTCAACAATTACCACGAAAGACTGAAGTTTACTATTGAATTTGAGAAGGACCGTACTCTAAGTTTTTTAGATCTGCAACTCCATATAATCAATGACACGGTTGTTTTGGATTGGTATCATAAGGATACATTTTCAGGCAGATACTTATCGTATTATTCGAACCATCCTGATTGCCATAAAATCGGCACAATATACGGGTTGGTTGACAGGGCCATATTATTATCCCACCCAGTATTCCAGTCGAAGAATATAAAATTGTGCATTAATATTGAGAAACAATGGTTATCCTTTAGATTTAATTTTCAAAAGAATTAACATTAGATTGAATACATTATTTAACGGTAAGCTTAAACATAACAACAATGTTAACGCGCGGGATACCATTGAATTGGAAGATAATGATTCGGTTGAAAATAAAAGAAAGATCGTTGTAATACCGTTTATAAACAATATTTCTGAAAAAACAGCTCATCTTTTTGACAAAAAAGAACACATAATAGGGTACAGAGTCCTTAACAAATTGAATAAATTCATAAAAACACAAAAAGATGTCAATGCATTGTGCTCGAATAATAATGTTATCTATAAAATTAGTTGTAATGATTGCGATGCCTCGTATGTGGGGCAAACCAAACGTCAATTAAAACAAGAATCAACGAACACAAGAACAATTACAAATTGGATCCATCAAGACATTCAGTTATCACTGAGCATATGTTAATTTCGGATCATACGTTTAATTGGAACAATCCTGAAATTTTAGATTTTGAAACGAATTATTATAAACGACTCATCTCAGAAATGATATACATAAAGGAGCAAAAGAATGGCATTAATTCCAACAAAGATACTGAGTTACTTGATGGTTCCTATTTTAGTATTTTAGGCGAACTTGCTGACAATCCATAGGGACTTATTTATTGTCCGATTGACATCCGTTGTTGTCAGTCGATTACGAGGTAGCGATAATGCTCAGTCACACATGAGATTCGAAACAGTACGGTACTTGAAATCATCATTTAAGCGAGACTCCTCTTGATTATCAGTATGTATAATTTAAACAACCACATTTATTGTTTCTTACACGGTTTGTCATTACGGTATTCCACATTTATTTCCATTTTTACAGCTCAAACGCATTTTTTAACTTTTTACTGTTGACTCGTTATTGGTGACGTGCAGATTTCGCTGACCTGACACGATTCATTCCCATTGTCGACTGAGGAATAAATCATGGACCCTTTCGGACTTTTAAGCAAGTTTTTCAAAAATGCGTTTCGACTCCGACTCTTTTATTCAGTTAACAATATCAAGACTATCCTCGTTTACTCATCCCCTGACTAAAATACCGTTTACACAGCGATTGCGACTTTATAACGTATTACCGTACTTATTTGGATGGAGAAATGTATGTCTCATGATTATTTATTATTAATGTAATTAATTTAGGCTGATGAAGGCACAGTGTTGCCGAAACGTCCCGTTATTATTGTGAATAATATATTTTTGAATTTAACATATGCACTGCTCGTTATTGGCCGTTACCCGTCTTTTTGTTGTATATATACACGAGCCTGTTTATTTATTTACTAAAATAAATTATGTTAAATAAAAAAATAAATATTACGTAGATAACATAATAGTAACTGTTATAAATAGAAATATAAATAGTTTACAATTTATATTTCTATTATATTATGTACTTAAGTAAAATATTACTGTTATATTATATACCTAATTAAAAAAAATATTTAAAGAATTCTTATATAATTTCATATAAAATTTTGCAGAGACTATTATGAGATCAAAGAAAAATCTTATGAATTTTATGCTGAAAATTTATTAAATGAAGGAGATTTTTAAACGATTGTACTTAATTTAGTTAATTAATTAAATTTTATACATGTTAAGAATAATTTTTCAGCTTCAAGTAATAGTCAAGTAATAGAATAAGTAATTCTGTTTTTTTTAGTTTCAAATGCTGATATTCAAAATAGTAATCGAACTTAAATGAGCATTCACTTAATACTATATTTGACAATGATTTAAATGGACCTGCAGGTAATATATATATAAATATTTTTGGTTCAAATTTATGTTAAATAAAGATCGAATAAATTTATGTTAAACAAAGATTTAGTTAATTAAATTCTACATATTAAGAATAATTCTTCAGCTTCTTAAGTAATTCTGTTTTTTTTTAGTTTCAAATGCTGATGAACAAAATACCAGTCAAACTGTTAATGAGCATTCACTTAATACTATGTTTGACAATAATTCAAATGGGTGCCCTGCAGGTAATATATATAAATATTTTTAGTTCAAATTTATGTTAAACAAAACAAAAGTTTTTTTAATAAAAAATAATACATTTATTACTTTTTCATTTTTTAGATATTACTATTGTTGAAAATGTAAACCAAAATACCTATTCATGTATAGAAACTATGAGACATAATAATTCAACTAAAAAGGAATATCAACAATGCAAAGTTATTATTAAAAAAATAGACTCACAGCAAACAATACAGAAGCAAAAACGAACACCATTATCTTACTCTTAGGTATGTAATCACAATTCAAGCAATTTTTAAATAAAAATTAAAAAATTCCTACTTTAAATTAACACTTTTTAATTCTAATAGCAATGTGATTTCTGCCCAGTGCTCTGAATGTCAACGTGAAGAAATTCAAGCAAGCGCGGGTAAACGGCGGGAGTAACTATGACTCTCTTAAGTGTCCGCTGGGTACCCGGTTCGCCGGGGAGCTAACGGGGTTCAGGCGACTCGAGAGCATGCCCTGGGCTCTCGGCTGGTTTCGATCAGCGCCAGCGGGTCTTATTCCCGTCAGGGCAACAACAACGAGAACATGCCCTGGGCTCTCGGCCGGTTCTACTGGTGCCAGCGGGTTCATTCCCGTCAGGGTAATAACGAGAGCACACCCTGGGCTCTCGGCCGGTCTTGACCGGTGCCAGCGGGTATCACTCCCGTCAGGGCAACACAGCTAGTCGTGGGCCAGCAACCCGCTCTGGCTTACCAGTATGTCGCTAAATTTAAAAATGGCAAAGCCTCGGACGATGGGGAACACGGCCCCATTCCCCTGGAACACGGCCAGGGGGCTATACGAAGACAACCAAGGCAAGAAACACAGGTCTGTGAATTATCGCTCCCCTTCAGCCAGAGAAGGTGTGAGAATTGCGCCGCAGCTGGAGCGGGCAATTATATGGCTCTCACTGTCAGAGATGAGGTCCGGCATATAGGGGAAGTGCACCCTCACCTGAGCATCAGGTATAAATGCGAACGGTGTGGCAAGTCGTATGCGTCGTACCATGCGGCCGCATGCCATCTACCAAAGTGCCCAGCAGCCAGGGCAAATGAGGGGCAGCGAACCGTTGAGCAGGGCCGGTTCGACTGCCCCGACTGCGGCAGGAATTTTACTACTCAGCGAGGGCTGTCGCAGCACCAAAGATTGGCACACCCAGTAACAAGAAACCGAGTGAGATCGGAGCAAGCAGCTCCGAAGGTGAATGAACAAGGACGGGGCAGAGTCTTCTCTGCGGAGGATATCAGTAGGATGCTCGAGCTCGAAGCTGAGCTCAAGGATGAGAGGAACATAGCGAAAGCTATGGTTCCGTTTATGCCGGATAAAACCCTAAAGCAAATAAGGGATAAGAGGAATGAGGCGTGTTATAAAAGGTGGAGAGAGCAACGCCTCAAGAGTACACTTTCAAATCAAGAATCCCTCACTGAAGAGGATCAACAAGTGGATGGTGCACCACTGGAGGTTGACGATGTTTTCGTTGACGCGGAAGAGAACGAGGATGTTTTCCTAGATGCTGAGGAAACACCACGTATTTATGAGTTTACAGAATCCGCGTCAACCATGCAATGGCGGCAAGCAGGCGTGGAGGCTGTGCTTCAAGAGCTTAAGGAAAACGATCCTAAGGAATCGTTGGAGGCACAGCAACATATAACTCAGTTGCTAATGGCAAAACGAGGTGGCCAAGCAATAACGCAAGAGGAGGTAGACACAGCCTACGAGCTGGTGATTAGTTTGTTCCGCGCTCCGGCGTCTGGGAAACCGGGCGGTGGCTCCCGAAGGCACCGGGGTCGGCGGAAAGGGCTCTCGGGTAGGAGTGAGCGCAAAGCCCGAGCTTATGCCCGTACACAAGAGTTGTTCAGGAACAACCCCGCTATCCTCGCTAAATTGGTAAGAGAGGGTACGGACATTCAAGCGTCAGACACGGAAGACTCTGTGAGTCCATCAGTTGAGAGCGTCAAGGAGCTCTATGAAGGGCTATGGGGAAGCCCAGGTCAATGTGATATTGACCACGTAAGCCGAAAGGCCACGGTGGCGTACAACCCAGCAGAAATTTTGCATCCTATCTCCAAGGCGGAGATCCTGAAGCGTTTCAAATCTACGCGGCTGAGGGTGGCAGCCGGGCCTGACGGGCTCCGTAAGGGAGATCTAATGAGGAGTGAGGGAGGAGATATCCTCCACGCAATCTTCAATGTGGTTATGCTGGCATTAAAGCAACCAAGCGCGTGGCGCTGCAACAGAACAACGCTGTTGCTCAAAGAGGGAAAGGATCCCTCTGTGGCGGCTAATTATAGGCCGATTACTATCTCCTCAATATTAAGCAGAATATATTGGGGCACTATGGACCAGCGCCTGAGAGAGGTGGTCCACCTGAATGCACGGCAAAAAGGCTTTGTGCCGGAAATGGGTTGTTACAACAACATCAACTTGCTGAATGAAGTTCTCGCAGCAGCAAAAAGGGGCAAAGGAATCGTTGCCGCCCAGGTGGACATTGCCAAGGCGTTCGATAGCCTTCCGCACCCAGTTATTAAGTATGCCTTACTTAACCAAGGGTTGCCGGAGGAGGTGGTCGCAATGATAATGGACTCATACAAAGGAGTCAAAACGACCATGAAATGTCGTAACAAAACGTTCGACATACTGTTGAGCAGAGGTGTCAAACAGGGAGACCCTCTGTCTCCGCTTATTTTTAACATATGTATGGATCTGATAATTGACAGACTTGAAAAGATGGAAGGCTTCCAAATTACGGAAGGCCTCAGCATATCGTGCCTGGCTTTCGCCGACGATATAATACTAATTGCGAAGGATGCAATAGCGGCGAGTCGGCTTGTGGATGAGCTCGTTAGTTCCCTTTCTAAATGGGGAATGGCACTATCGATTGGGAAGTGTGTCGCCTTTGAAATTGTTACCACCAAAGATAGCTGGTATATGGTGGACCCAGAAATACATAGTAATGGCGAGAAGATCGCCTACTGCGGCCCTGCGCAGTCAATGCAATACCTAGGTATACAGGTTACTCCATGGGAAGGAGTAGTTATTAAGCGTGCAATCGCACAGCTCAGGGACACGCTCCCAAGAATTAAGAGGCTACCCCTGAAGCCTCATCAAAAAGTTGAGCTCTTGGCGCGGTATGTGTTGCCGCACTTTCTGTATGCCTTCACCGCGGGCGCTATAAGTGCCACAGAATTAAGAGATCTTGACCAAACACTTAGGACGGCGGTGAAAGACTATCTGCACCTTCCACAGTCCACGGCAGATGGTCTGCTATACGCGTCTAAACGCGATGGCGGCATGGGCTTTCCAAAGCTTGAAATTGTTGTGACGTCCGCAACGTTAAAGGCTGGATTTCGCTTTTTAACAAATAGCGACCCGGCAATACAAGCCCTAGTAGTAGCGTCGGGGCTGGAGAACAAGTTAAAGCGCCTGGCACATGTAGCCAGACTTGGCTGGCCACTACAGTCGACCAAACAGATCGACGGCTATAAACTCAAAGCCAAAGCTAATGAGTGGAAAAAATGGACGGAATTGCTCTCCCAAGGTAAGGGAGTGCATGCCTATAAAAATGACAGGATAGGCAACGAATTTCTGTATCGACCTGGCCTACTGAAACCGTCCAGGTATATCACGGCGCTCAAGTTGAGAGCGAACGTGGCAGCGAACAAGGTGTCGCTCAATAGAATAGCCAAGACCAACAGCGTCATGTGCCGTAAATGCAAGGCGCAGCCTGAAACGCTAGGTCACATACTGGGGCAGTGTATATACACTAAGTCCGGACGAATCAAACGCCACAATGACGTCCGTGACTTTATAGAGCGCCACGTCTTGGGGCAGCGTGGCGCGGCAATAACGAAAGAGGCACGATTGCAGGACCCTCAGTTGAGGAATCTCCAACCAGACCTGATCATACAGTATCGAGAAAGGGTCTTTGTGGCTGACATCACAATCTGCCACGAGGATGGTGACCTCCTTGAGAGAGGCAGAAGGGACAAGCTCGCTAAATATGCGTCCCTTGTAGCCCCGCTTAAAGCTCACTTAGGGGCGAAAGACTGTGAGATCCTCCCGATAGTGATCGGGACAAGAGGAGCAATGCCCAAAGACACTGTCACCTGTCTGCACAAGTTGCAAATTAAAGACAGAGGCTCGCTGAGAACGCTGACACTACAAGCGCTCAGGAGCTCAGTGGAACTATTCCATATGTTTATGGATTATAACGCGCCGTTGCGCCTTAACAACAGCGATACTGCTGACTAAAAACTTTTGGCACTAGCTCACTGATGTAATTTTTATATATTAACGATGGTCTGGGACCGGATCCACCCAATATTTATTTATTTATTTATTTATTTATTTATTCGGGAGCCTTGTACACTCCCGATTTTAAGCTATGCCGGCACTTTTGCCGTAGACATCAGTGATGCGAGTCGTTCGGATATATGAATTATATATGGGCACCGAACGGCGGCAGAGCCGTGCGACCGACCGCCTCGGCGCACGGGCGGACGCCTCCACGTGGCTCCCCGCGGTAACGGCTACACTAAGCCGGCCAAGTTCCGTTTCCCCAAGCTGGGGACTCTGCTTAATAATTTTTCCAGCCCGTACGCAGGAATCCCGCGGCAGATCAGTCAGATGGGTTTCCCTCCTGCGGGAGGACTTGCCAAGAGTGCTAGATGGGCCTAGTCAATTTGATAGGTAGTAAGAACGAAAGTTATGCTGGATCTCGTATCCTTATTATTGTTTGGGCAACCTGTTGCGCATAAGAGCGATCCAATCGTTAACCTGCAGGATCGCTCAGCCAGGTCCCGTTGTTGTCAGGAACCGCACTGCCCTGAAGCGGTAAGACGCGCCAGACTGGCGCGATGCAAATAGCCAAATGCCTCGTCATCTAATTAGTGACGCGCATGAATGGATTAACGAGATTCCCACTGTCCCTATCTACTTCCCGAGTTCCCGAAATGGGTTAATCTGGGTTCAGTGGAGCCTCTGGGTGTCTCCTTTGGAGACGTGACGCACCCGGGGAGCTACCTGGCCCGTCCCGACAGTGTTGCGAGTGAGAGGCGGTCTAAGGGCGTTCTGCTCTTCTGCTGTGTTGCGTCACGCATGGTGGGAGAGTAGGGCGTCACAACATCTTTGAGATGTTAGAGATGTTGGGGTTAACACCCCCCGACATCACATCAAAAAGCAACACGCCGCCGAAAACTTTATCGTATGGCATCGCGAGTTGTCGGTCTCGAGATGACGCGCCGCGAGCGGACTCTGACTCTCGTGGCTGTTGCCGCTGGCGAAAGCAACACGCCGCGGAAAACCTAGTTGCACGCCGCGTGTGTGTTCGCTTTACCACCATCTAAAGCAACACGCCGCGGAAAACCTTAGTTGCTGACCACCATCTGAAGCAACAATTCGCTTAAGGCAACACGCTGCCGGTGTGCTGGTAGATGCTCTTCGCTTAAGGCGAAGCGCTGCCGGTGTGCTGGTAGATGTTGTCGGCGAAAGCAACACGCCGCGCGCGTGTTTGCCTCATCATCCAAGGCAACACGCCGCGGAAAACTTAATTGCTGACCACCATCCAAAGCAACACGCCGCTCAAAGCAACACGCCGCTGAGTCTTGGTTACGCCTAATTTCCAAAGCAACACGCCGCGGAAAACTTCAGTTGCTGAACATCACCCAAAGCAACACGCGGCGCTGATCCTTTGAGACCGACCGTTTTATAACTTCTTGTACAAAGTCATGGTCTACAGGACTGTTGAAGCGCAACGCATGCTGAACCGCAGCACTTAGCCTCTCACAGTCAAGTCGAACTCCACCTCCAGCGTTGGTTCCCGCCGGAAACTACGAACAGGCAACAGCCTTAGTAGGCGAACGGAGTTAAGGCGATACGCGGGTTTCCCCCGGCTCGCGGGCCTTCGGGCTGCTACCGGCTCTTTCCGGAGGGGGTGTGGGGTTTCTGGGGGTGTGTGAGTGTGTGTGTGTGTGTCTATGTTTGTTGCGTGTCCGTATTTGTAACCGTCGAGTGCAAGAGATGCGGTCGGGGGCCGATGGATATTTCTCGAAGACTAACCAAGTGGGGAGTAGTAGCCCCACGACCGTAGGATGCGGTCATGTTAGTACCTGACCTCTGCGGCGTAATAAATGGTAAGCTCTGGCCTAGTGCCAGTAAAGTCCATGTGAAACCGCAAGTTTAATGTGGAAGAACCGCTGTCCGTGTCCGGGCGGAGCCTATTCGGGAGTTGAAGTCGGCCCCCCGGGCGCATGTGTGGAGGATTAGCTGATCACTATTTCCTCATATCCTGCTAGTGGGAAGATACACTGGCAACGTCTAGCCCGAACTTTGAGTGTACGGTGTTCGGAGCATACGTGCTCAATCAGTAGGGGTGACGCTAAACCTTTAGCATCAAATTACATAACCTTTTTATAGAGTCACGTCTGCATGAATAGGGTTGATCACCCGACAAGCTGCTTCTCAGCTTTCATGCAGTTTAACTAGGGCTTTGAATCGGCGGGGATAGATGTCCATACGAGTATGGGCTGCCATGATGGCCGAACCGTCGTAAAAATAAAATCAATGCGTTATGAAGTCAGTTAAGAAAAACCCCCAAAACCCGGACGGTCAAAAACAGGTTGACAAAAAGGCGACGAAAACGGAAACGGCTAACTCGGATACGGACAAGACAGACGGGCAAAAGACTGGGACGAAAACGGTGACGACAAATGCAAATGATGGGCAAAATTCGATCACGAAAGCAGTGACAGTGACGCTGACTAAGATCCAGAAGGGCTCGGAGAAGCCGCCCTCTCAGGAAGGGTTGAAAAAGTGGGCGACAGAACGGGCGCTAGACGAGACGAAGACAGTACAGACGGACGACGAGAGAGAGACAGTGGGTAACCCACATGATCGTACGTTCCCGCGTAGTGGGTTGCTGGCTAGGACCCCACCTGGCTCCCAGACTCCCATAAGGAACGCACAGAGTGAGTCGAATGGAGCAGTGGGAGGGGCTATGGCCGGAGAGGCCGATAAGCAGCGGGCAAACTCGGCCCTGCTCTTGCTGGGCGATGAAAACGAGGCAGTTACGGGCAGCGAGTCTGAGGAGGATGATGTTTTTGTGGGTGGCAATGCAGCGACTCGAGAGGAGTTGGCTGCTAACACGATGCACGGGGTCAGATTGAAGTTAGACAGAATTCTCTCTGACCCGAGTGCTAAGTTACGAAGTCGGCGGGACAAAGGATAGCGGCATTGTTTAGCGAGGCTAGCAAATTAGTTATGCAGCTAGGTTGCGACAATTCCTTCTTAAGGGGCCGTCTGGCGGAAAGGGTGGAGGCGAATCGACCACCACCGGTGGCACAACCGCCACCTGTAACTTTTGCGAAGGCGGTTGGTAGGCGGGAGATGATACCTGGACATAAAACCGGTCCGGGAGTGGTTACGGCACCGGCAACCAAGATGGGTAGCGGATCGCGTGATAGGGACTGCTCGGTTGTTGTGGCGTGCGGTGTGGACAAGGTTAGGTCGGTAGAGGATATAAAAAGGACGCTACTGAAGGCAATTGATCCAGTAGCGTCAAACATAAGGGTCAGGAATGTAAGAAAAGTCGGAGATGGTAGGGTGATGATACAGGCGCACTCGAAGGCGGATGCGGACAAAATAGTTGCCAATCAGGCGATCAGGGAAAAGGGCCTTACGGTGGCCCGTCCGGCTGCTAGGAGGCCGCGTATAATCTTGTACGATGTGCCTAGTGACATGGAAGTCGATGGTGTCAGACGTGCCATAGCAAGACAGAACCCAGAACTCGTGCGTGGAGTAGAAGCTAAGGTCTTCGACGAAGAATGCGTCTTTAGATTCAGGCTGGGTAAAGGGAACGAGGAAACGTGTAACTGGGTATTGGAGGTGACACCCGATATGCGAGGGAGGTTCGTGAGAGCATCTAGAGTGTACGTGGGTTGGCGAAGTTGTAGGGTTGCCGAATTTACAGCACCAACCAGGTGCTTTAAGTGCCTCGACTTAGGCCACGTTGCGAGGCACTGTAGGGCAACGGAGGAGGTATGCTCCCACTGTGGTCAGGGGGGGCATCGGCGGGACAAGTGCCCAAATACAGCTGGGCCGAAGGTGTGCGCTGTTTGTAAGAAGCGGGGGAGACCGGCTAACCACGCGGTGGACGATAGGGGGTGTCCCTCATACGCGGTAGCAAGGGAGAGGCACGCTGGCACTGTCGACAATGGCTAGGCAGGACTCGCAGGGTGTCTCGAGTATGAATGTGGTGCAGTATAACTGTCAAAGAGCGTATGCGGTTATGTGTGACCTGGGTGAAATGTTGTGTGAACGTCGAGTGAGTGTGGCACTGCTGCAGGAACCGTGTGTGAAGGATGGAAGAGTAGTTGGACTCCCGCTACGGATGGATGTGATTGTGAGTGAGAGCGAGTATGTCAAAGCAGCAGTGGTGGTGAATGATCCCAGTCTCGATGTGTTGTGTGTAAGGGAGTGCTCGGATGAGTATGGCGTGTGTGTATGGCTGAAGGGAGACTTCGGCGAAATGTATGTGGTGTCCGTGTATTGCCGGTTCGGTGAGGACATCGAGCCGTACCTGGCGTACATGGACAGGGTGCGAATGGCAACCAGAGGAAAGCGCGTGCTGGTGGGTATGGATGCGAATGCCGTCTCTCCTTTATGGTACAGTAAGGGTAGGGGCGGCATTAGAGAAAGTGAAATGCGTGGCAGAATGCTTGAGGAATGGATTGTTACGAACGGTATGATAGTGTTGAATGAGCCGAGCGAGAGTTACACTTTTAGCGGACCCAATGGGGAAAGCGACATTGATGTGACTCTTGTAGGCGATGCGCTTGGGGGGTGCCAGTTTGAATGGGAAGTCAAGAGCGATTGGGGTATCAGCGACCATAATGTGTTGCTGATACGTATGACCTATGGTGAGAATGCTGAGCGGATGGATGGTATGCGTAGAAGGGTGTGTAAAGACGTGGACTGGGAGGGTTACATGAGCGATCTAGTGGAGTATGCGTCGGAGGATGCTGTGAATGTGATGGATGACTGGGACGCGGAGAGCTTGGCGGAGCGTGTCACATCATGGATCCTGAGGGCGGAATGACAACAGAATGAAAAGGCGAGTGTGTGGGGTTGCGAGGAAGCTTGTGTGGTGGACGGATGAACTTGAGCGCATGAAGAAGGATGTGAGGAAGTGTAGGCGTGCCTACCAGCGAATGAGAGGGAGAGATCGAAGTCGAGTGGAAGGATGTCTGAATGTGTACAAACGTGCTCTTAGAGAGTACAAGAGAGCGATATGGAGAGTGAAAGAGGAGAACTGGAGACAGTTCGTGAGTGACAAGGGAAATCGGGATCCATGGGGTGATGTGTACAAAGTGTGTATGGGTAAGTACGGACGAGACAGACTGAGTGCTATGAAAGTGGGTGACAGGACAACGAGTACGTGGGAAGAGAGTGCGAATGTGCTGCTAGATCGCTTCTTCCCGGACACGGGAATGGATGATGTACGACTGGCAGAGAGAGAGATGATTGAAAGAACGTTTGAGTGGAATGAAGTGGATGTGCTGTAAGGGCGATGAAAGTGGGTAAGGCACCCGGGTTGGATGGAGTAACGGCGGAAATGTTGCGTGCCGTTTGGCGCGCAATTCCGGGATGGTTGAAGAGAGTGTATGATGTGTGTCTGAGCACCAATTGCTTTCCAAAGGTGTGGAAGAAAGCGAGAGTGGTTGTACTGCTGAAGTCCCCAGAGAAAGTGCGGTCGGACCCCGGGTCGTACAGACCGATCAGCCTGTTGTCTGTGCTTGGGAAAGTGTGGAGCGACTGATGGTGAATAGGCTGGAGCGATTGATGAGTGGTAGAATGTGTGAGGCACAGCACGGGTTTGTGAAGGGACGTTCGACCGAGAGTGCGTGGAATAGTGTGCGTGAGTGCGTGAGTGGATCCGAGTACAAGTATGTGTTGGGAATTTTGTGGACTTCCAGGGTGCCTTCGACAACCTGGAATGGCCATGTGTGCTTGGGAAACTGCGTGAGGAAGGATGTGAGGAGATTGGGTTGTGGGAGAGTTATTTTGATGAAAGATGGGCGTGTATGATGGGAGCGAATGGGGTAGTGTGGAAGAGAGTTCTGCGGGGCGCTCCGCAGGGGTCCATCGGTGGCCCAGCCATCTGGGACCTACTGATGGATAGGCTCCTGTGGGAACTCCGCAGACGTGGATGTATGGCGACGGCGTATGCCGATGATCTGTTCGTGCCTGTCGAAGGACAGAGCCGGGCGGATCTGGAGAGAATGGGGAACGAGTGGATGAGGATAGTGAGCGAGTGGGGTGCGAGTGTCGGTGTGAAAGTTTCAGAGAGCAAAACGGTCATGATGCTCCTGAAAGGGAATATGTCGGAAACGAGACACCCGAGCGTTAGTGTGAATGGGAAGCATGTGAGGTATGTGAAGTGTGTGAGATATCTGGGTGTGTGGGTGGGCGAGCGAATGAGCTTCAAGCCGCACCTGGAGCGTATGAGACAGAAGTGTGTGAGCGTAGTGGGAAAGTTGAGGCGAGTGATGAGGAGCGAATGGGGATTGCGAAAGAGAGCATGGCGTGTGATTTATAAGGGTTTGTTTGCTGCGTGTGTTATGTATGGTGCGAGCGTGTGGTATGAAGCCATGAAGTACGGATATGCGCGAGTGGCAATCAACAGATGCCAAAGAGTGGCGATGAGCGCCTGTTTGAATGTCTGTAGAACGGTCTCCACGGAGGCCATGCAGGTATTGATGGGTGGTCTTCCGTGGGACCTGGAGTGCGTGAAAAGAGGTATGACTGTAAGGATTAAGAATGGCTGGAGATTGGGTGAAAGAGGTATTATGAGCGAAGAGGATGTAAGAACGAGAGATGTGGATGAGAGCTTGGAGCTGTTGAATGCTAGGTTGTATGAAAGATGGCAGAATGAATGGGATAACAGTGCGAAGGGACGAGTGACACATGGCTTCATACGGGATGTGAGGTTTGCCGAGGTTTGTCTGGGATTTGAGCCGAGCCTATGGCTCGGCTATATCTTGACGGGTCACGGCAGTTTGAATGAGTTTCTGTATAAAAGGGGATTGTCTGAGACTGAAAGTTGCGCGTGTGGTGCTGAGTGCGAGGATTGGAAGCATGTGATGATTGAATGTGAAATGTATGAGGACATCAGGAGCTTGGGCGAATGGGGAGTCAGGGTGAGTGAGGATGGTAGAGTGGATGTGAGTGAGGTACTGGAGCGAAAGGAAAGATACGAGAGTCTGAGCAGGTTTGCGGCAAGTGTGTTTCAGAGAAGGATGAGTGGGAATGAATGAGGCGTGTGAGTGCGGCTGACCAGTGCCGGGTCTGCAGGAGACCCAACTGGGAGTAGTCTCGGCTACGAAGATCCGACCGGTGATCTAGACCGGTACCACGGGGACCGGTGGCCCAGGGAGTTCGCTCCCGCCGGTCGCGGGTAGGACCATCGTGGTGGCAGTGGTTTACAGCCGCATGCTGGCTAGGATACCCGAGTCTCGCACTTGGGTGTCCGACGGGTGAGCTGCGTACCAACAGCTCGGGTACCAACCTGCACAGCTGGTAGAGCGTGGATAGTCGCTCGCCCCAACCAGTGGGTTGCTGCCAGGATCCTGTAGTCCTGCAGCGTACTGGTAGTACCGGACCTCGGTCGGTACGCGCTGATTGGGCGTACCCCAATCCCGCGCCCGTGGGGGCCGTGTGGATTAGGCTCTACGAGCAGGTGCCGCACGTAAAACTCGCGACAAATCTGTCCCTATCTACTATCTAGCGAAACCACTGCCAAGGGAACGGGCTTGGAAAAATTAGCGGGGAAAGAAGACCCTGTTGAGCTTGACTCTAGTCTGGCACTGTAAGGAGACATGAGAGGTGTAGCATAAGTGGGAGATGGCAACATCGCCGGTGAAATACCACTACTTTCATCGTTTCCTTACTTACTCGGTTAGGCGGAGCGCGTGCCCCGAGGGCTTCGTGCCCCGGCGGTCACGGTGTTCTAGAGCCAAGCGTGTCAGAACATTCTACCAATCAAACGACAAAAGAAACGGCCTTCTTGTAATTGTTGCAAAGCTTAGCGTATCTCATACCCATGTACCATATCCATACTAAAGCATTACAAGCCAAAAAATGAGTATATTAGTTTTATTTAGTTAATAAGTTTAATTGTACCTCAAAATTGTGCTGTGAGTTAAAATGAAAGATTTAATTACTTTTTTCCATAAAAACCTTTAAACATAATTGTATTTTTTTTTTAAAGAAAAATATTAGTTTCTTTGTTCGATACAAAGTATTGTCATACGTTATGTTCTGCTTTACATTATTGCAATATGATACATAGAATAAAATTATACTTTATGATATAAAATGCAAAATTAGCTATTACGTTTATTATTATTAATTAGCTATTATCTATTAGATCTTTAAAAAAAGAAAAAATTTAGTTATTAGATATTAAATAAGAAAACTACTGTTTTGGTTAACATTAAAGAAATATTCATTGTACAACGGATTATTACTTTTAGACATAATAGGTATGTAAAACGTTTATGTTTTAATCATATGCAGTTAAAAGAATATGTACAAACATTTTTTTGTAATACTCTATTTCTTCAAAAGATTCCTTTAGTTCTTTATATTATTGTCTACAAAAAATGTGAGTTTTATTTTGTAACAAAATTAACAATAAACTGAATAAAATCTGTAACTCTTATTAACGCAAATTACTCTCATCCTCTCGGCGCCATACTCCGTCAGCACTTGATGAGCAATTGAAACTTCTTTAAAAGTTACCTATAATAATGTATTACGTATAATCCGTCTAATAAATAACTAATATACACGATGTCCCAAAGCACTGTACCCAACGCTCGTTGAAAGGTAAAAGGGATCAAGATAAACGTAAAAGTCCTCCACGATTTTGCGTTATTCACAATAATTATTGAATTATTAAATGTTAAAAACGTACAAATGACAGTTCGTGGAGCAAAGCGCTCGAACTGCTTGAGTTGTAGCACGGTCCAGTGTGTCGGCATTAATTGCTCGATGCGTGAAAAAGAAAAGAGAAACACATCGCAGCCTGTGCTTCGTGCTTCCAACGTCGTTCTTTCTTTTTGCCGCGCATCGAAAGACAATGCTTGATACAATAGGCCGTGCTATATAGCTATATAGCTTAGGCGCTCAAGCGCTTCTCCTCGCGCGCTTTCACTTGTACGATTTTAACATTTGAAAACTCGATAATTATTGCGAATGTCGCAAAATGGTAGGCGATTTTTATGTTAATCTCGACTCCTTCTACCTTTCGACAAGCGTTGGGTAGTGCTTTGAGACACTATGTATATGATGACACTATGTATATGATGACACTATGTATATGATGACACTATGTATATGATGATATATAAAATTAAAAATAAACACAATTAAAAAAAACGTAATAGTTTTTCATTTGGATAAACTGTAAACCATGTCCATGCCACTTTGCTTTTCCACAAGTTCTCAATCTTTTTTACAATTCTATGTATTTACTACTGCTGATTTATATATTTTTTGAATTTTATTTTATCTGTTGACCGACGTTATTACTGCTGATTTATATTTTATGAATATTTATTTTGATCTGTTGACCGACGTTTTATATTTATTTGTACAAATTTGACTAAGACATTACTTTTGTATTTATCGTCGACCACAGTATATTATTTATGACCTACACGTTGTCAAGTTTGTTATAAGACGTTTATCTGCGTACGTTTACCGAATCAGTCTTTCTCTGTACGTCGTGTCGATGGGATCTCGTCTTACGGATCGCTCTGCACGGATCGTTCTCTTTGCCTTTTTCTTATTATTCTGTTTGACCACGATGTATTTTTTCTCCAGACTAACTGGCGAGTTTTCTAGAATTTAATTTAGGACAATGATGTAACTCTTAATTACGTTGCAGATTTGGACCTTTTAGTCTTTCTAAGTTTCTGTCAATTGAAACAGTAAACTCACTATGTTGAGGGAGAATATATAATTTAATATTGTATCACTGAGGATGGCTCGGACAGGAGCCGAAACGTTTGGATTTCTGTAAATTGAGGAATAAATCTCACACTTATATCTGAACGCACCGTGATCCGCGTTGACCCTTACAGCCCTTTCTACTTTTATTAGTTTTTCATTTATTATCTTTCTTTGCGAGTTCTGTTACTCTCTAATTTTTTATATCAGCTCTCGCTTCTAATCGTGCGGTGTCGAATCGTGCGGTGTCGAATCGAGCGTGTCGAATCGTTGCGGTGTCGAATCGTGCTGTGTCGAATCGTGCGTGTCGAATAGTGCGGTGTCGAATCGTGCGGTGTCGAATCGTGCGGTGTCGAATCGTGCGTGTCGAAAAGTGCGGTGTCGAATCGTGCGGTGTCGAATCGTGCAATGTTCGTGTCGAATCGTGCGGTGCCGAATCGTGCGGTGTCGAATCGTGCAATGTTCGCGTCGAATTGTGCGGTGTCGAATCATGCGGTGTCCAATCGTGCGGTGTCCAATCGTGCGGTGTCGAATCGTGCGGTGTCGAATCGTGCGGTGTTAAATAGTTACGTGTCCAATAGTGCGTGTCTAATCAAGTGGTGTCGAATCGTTACGTGTCCAAAAGGAGGTCACCCGGTCAGGAGCTCAGTTGGGGGCGCCCGGCTTGAATACGGGGGCACCCGTCATCCGTACGGCGGAAAGGGTCGGAGGCGCTCGACCCAGAGGCAGGAGGTGGCGGGTAAAGACCAACCGGGGGCACCCGGGTGAGAACGGAGGAAGAGGTTGGGGGCACCCAACCTGGTGAGGCGGTCTCTAGGAGTGGTCGTGTCGGGATCAGGATCAGGACAGGACTGGTGACTCGAGCCGGTTCGAGTTCCTTATTTATACCCCGAGTGAGACAGGTGGGGGCTGCCCCACCGCTCGGGCACAGGAGCACGTGCGCCGTGAACGCCGAGCACGTGTCTGGTGGCCGTCAGGGCCGTAACGGTAGTGACAAACACGCGTGTCGTCACAAGTATATTACTACGTTTACACGAGCGTTACTTGTGCAGTAACTTACGATAATTCACTCAAATTATCGTAACTTACGATAATTCACTCCGCGTAAACAGAGGTCTCTAAAGTACGATAATTAAAGAAAGTTACTGAAATTAGCTAATACTTCGCTAATACTTTCGCTAATACCTTCGTTAATACAAATTTGCTAATACCTCGCGTAAACGGCGAATTTGATTCCTCAAGGGTGCACAAGAGTGTAGTACAAGCAAACCCCGCGCGATGTTTCAAAGTTACTTTTATCAGTGTCACCTGGAAGTATCATTGATAAGAGTGTCGATAAAAAGCAGATAACAGTTGCGGGTTAGTTACATTATATGAACAATAATGATATAATTTATAAAAATAATAAGTGATAGCAATGTACCCCACACCTATTATATTACGCATGTTATGTAGTATACATTGAGGTTAGAGTGCTGGTTATCACATTAAATATTTATATAACTTAACATTTATTGCGACTGAAAAGCATATTTAATTATAATGTAGAATTCTATAATAAATCTTATCATTCTTCTTTTTCACTTTATTCTCAGATCTATAATGAAACGCTAAAAAATGTCACAATATCTTCAAAAAAAGAAGCGGATAAATTGGTCCTACAGAGAAGTCGAAACAACCCATGTGCGAATGTCGGACTTCTGCCAGAGTTGCCGGCATGGCCCAGAAGTGGCACAATATTGGTTGCCAAGACTTGATGGGTGGTACTGCCCCAGTACGGATAAACCGCTAGATCAGTATTGTGCCAGTCTCGGTGACCAGTACCCCCATGCAACCATATTCTGTTCTGAACCGAGTCTCGTCTCAGTACTGACCGTGTATAAGGCCAGAAATGATATTGATCTACGGCCGAGAGTCGGCTCAGAACTGGGCATGTATTGGGTCGACTTAGAAAATTTTCGCTCGGGCGGCGCCGGAGGTAACAACCGCGCGAAAGCAACACGCCGCGAGGGAACTTAGAAAGCTTTTTGCTCGAGCGGCGCCGGAGGTAACAACCGCGCGAAAGCAACACGCCGCGAGGGAAATTTTCGCTAGAGCCCACGCCGGAGGTAACGACCGCGTTCGTGCCTCTCGGTTACAAGTACCCCGAATTATGGTGTCATTCGTCTCGCTTCGCGTCAACGTGGGGCATCGTCGATCCCCGAGACCGGCTGCCGGATATCCCGTACGGTAATCGAATTCGCGGTCAAGTCCCGATGGTCTCGATATTTCGCCTCCAGCGCCCGTAAGCGACTGTGCATAAGACTGTGCGTCGCCAACCGCTCGGCCGGCCGGTTGGGTACTATAAGAGGTGCGGTGCGCTCGGCGAGCCGAGCGACACGAGCGATATGTACGGACGTGCAAACGCGTTTCGCTTGGTCCGTACGAATGTGTAAAACGTTTGTGGAATACGTACACGAAAGAGACACGTAGTCGATCGCCACCGTCGTGTAACTTACAATTAGACGAACATAGCATTGCCACGAGTCGGTGTCGAAAGACCGAATTGGACTTGGAAAAATTCTCGCTCGAGCGGTGCCGGAGGTAACAACCACGCGAAAGCAACACGCCGCGAGGGGATTTAGAAAGCTTTTTGCTCGAGTAGCGCCGGAGGTAACGACCGCGGCACGAAAGCAACACGCCGCGAGTATGATATGGCAATCAATGTTGTCCCCGTACTAATACTCTGTGTCGGGCCAAAGTTGGCGCCAACAGTTGGCCCAATACTGGCAATCAGTGTTGTCCCCGTACTAGTACTCTGTGTCGGGCCAAAGTTGGCGTCAAGACTGGGACCCGTGTTATCATTCCGATATTGTCCCAGTAATGACCCTGATCTTAGCTTGTACTGGCCCAGAATCGTCAGCCAGTACTGGTAACTCTGGCACCAGTACTAAGCCAGCACTGAGCCCTTATGAGATTCGCACATGGGAATGCTTAAGATATTTGACGAACATAATATCATGGCTAAACTTGATGGGAAGGAATTTCGTGCAGAACAGTGTTATAACGAAGTTGCTGATGAGCTTCAACGTTTGCAATACGATCGAGATGCATACCAAGTTGCCGTAAAGTTTTGTTCTGAAAAACAAAAGTACAGGGATTATGTGCGTCATCAAGGTACAAGTGGGATGGATTTTACCACTCTAGAACATGGAACATTATTACACAAGATCTTAGGCGATCGTCCTTCATCGAAAATGGTCTGCAGTGGGGTAGATTCCAGTAGAGATGCTGCCAATATAAATGTAAATGACGATTCAACTGAAGCTTAAGGTACAGCTATACAAATAACAAAATTTGTATAATATTAAGATATCCAGACAAACTTGCGTAGGCGCATAAGCATAAGGAAATGGATTGGTCCTTATGCACCTATTATATATGAACTAATTAGTTTTCTTATGCTTATATTAAATTTATACGCTATACAAATTTGTCTAATTACAGAATATACTCTTGCAGTCTCATTGCATGTTGTGGTATAATAGCTTTGTCTTCATACATTTTAGTTAATCTTTTTTTACTTTGACGTATATTGTTTGCAATACATATTTTTTAGCTAATTTAAGATCATTTTTCAACTTATTAGTTTGCTTCTTGAGAGACTAGTTATTAATCATTTAAATTTCAGAATACTGTGATGTGGAATGGTTGGATGAAAGTATGGTCAACGAAAAAGAAACATGTAGTATGGTTAATGAAGAAGAAACATGTTACACTCCGAATGATAATACAATAAAATCAGACTACTTAAAAGCTACAATTGCTAATAAAACTGAGCTACAGGAAGGTGATCGAAGTACTGAAAGTCGCATCCAGCGTCAGTTACTCAGGATACGTCACTCAGAAATAGTTCAGCTGCCATTTTCAAGTTTACAAAAGAAGTGTGACCAAGATCTTAGCAATCAGTACGAAGACCCACCACAATATACTTCGAAGAAAAGAAAAAATATAGTAGAACATGAACACCAATCAGAATATTCTAAAAATAAAGACCTATACTGGGACCAGAATGACAACTTACCAGAATGTTCTGGGACACAAATTAAAATCACAACTCGGCCTTAATATGTTCCAATGTCACGAACTAATCCGCAAGAAAAAAACTTAGCATTAACTCAAAAGTCGATCACGTTGCACCGAAGAAACCTATTGTAACGTCCTGGTGATGCGAGATGCTCAATCTGGCAGAACGTCCTCCGTTGATGGGTTCTTCTTCTGCGGTTAAGGAGGTAAAACCCCAGGATAATTAGCTGACCTCGGCGATGTGGGTTGTGGCTTCTCAGATTTGTTCAGGATATCAGGTACTCAATGATCTTTTAAACTCTTTTCCCAGAGTATGATTTTATTACAAAACTTTTGATACAAGTGTTTTATGGAAGGGCGAAACGAACCTATGTGAACTTAGCACCCGACTTTTATAAAAAATATTTTTTATATGTGCATTCGATTACGCTTGGTTTGTACCCGATTGTACCACAGGTTATTTCGTTTGTACCTCAAAGGGGTGAAAGTTACAGGGGGATAAAAAATCTTCAGCACCCCACTTTGAGATACAATAATCCTCCAAATGCCATTCGATTAAGCATCGTTTGTACTCGTTTGTACCGCTTTTTGTTTCGTTTGTACCCTCACGGGGGTGGAAATACGGGACATCGAAAATTCGTATAAGGGTAACTTTGTCATTTTTCGAGATATTTAAAATCCGCAAGCGGGTGCTGTTTCGGAATCGTTTGTACCCGTTTGTACCACCGCCAGTTTCGTTTGTACCCTTAAGGGGGTGATTGTACCGAATTTCAACAATAAGGGTAAGAGCTATCTTCGCCATTTTCCGAGATATTTAAAATCCGCAAGCGGGTGCTGTTTCGGAATCGTTTGTACCCGTTTGTACCACCGCCAGTTTCGTTTGTACCCTTAAGGGGGTGATTGTACCGAATTTCAAAAATAAGGGTAAGAGCTATCTTCGCCATTTTCCGAGATATTTAAAATCCGCAAGCGGGTGCTGTTTCGGAATCGTTTGTACCCGTTTGTACCACCGCCAGCTTCGTTTGTACCCTTAAGGTGGTGATTGTACCGAATTTCAAAAATAAGGGTAAGAGCTATCTTCGCCATTTTCCGAGATATTTAAAATCCGCAAGCGGGTGCTGTTTCGGAATCGTTTGTACCCGTTTGTACCACCGCCAGTTTCGTTTGTACCCTTAAGGGGGTGATTGTACCGAATTTCAAAAATAAGGGTAAGAGCTATCTTCGCCATTTTTCGAGATATTTAAAATCCGCAAACGGGTGCTGTTTCGGAATCGTTTGTACTCGTTTGTACCGCTACGGGAGTGAAAGTATGGAGTTTTTTAAAATCTTGTAAGTGATATCTTTATCATTTTTAAAGATATTCGAATTCTGTGTGTGTGTGTGTGTGTGTGTGTGTGTGTGTGTGCGCGCGCGCGCGCGCGTGCGTGTGTGTCACAGCAGAGAAAGGGACCCCGCGGTTCGTCACTCCCGTAGTATTTCTTGACTCCAAACCCTCTCTGCTGCTGTTGTTGCTCGCTAAAGCGCAACTAAAGCGCACTAAAGCTAAAGAGGAAGAAAGCAAAGGTATTATGTTATAATTATTTTCTATAATATGTATTTAAAAAAAAAAAATTAAAAAGTTTAAACAAAACAATAAAAAAAAATAAAAAATTAAGAAATAAGAAAATTAAAAATCCTAAAAAAATACTGTTTTAACATTATATATTTTAATACAAGCTCCCCCCCCCCACACACACACACACACACGCACGCACCCGCGCGCGCGCGCAACAACAGCAGCAGAGAGGGTTTGGAGTCAAGAAATACTGCGGGAGTGACGAACCGCGGGGTCCCTTTCTCTGCTGTGACACACGCACGCACGCGCGCGCACACACACACACACACGCACAGAATTCGAATATCTTTAAAAATGATAAAGATATCACTTACAAGATTTTAAGAAACTCCGTACTTTCACTCCCGTAGCGGTACAAACGAGTACAAACGATTCCGAAACAGCACCCGTTTGCGGATTTTAAATATATCTCGAAAAATGGCGAAGATAGCTCTTACCCTTATTTTTGAAATTCGGTACAATCACCCTCTTAAGGGTACAAACGAAACTGGCGGTGGTACAAACGGGTACAAACGATTCCGAAACAGCACCCGCTTGCGGATTTTAAATATCTCGGAAAATGGCGAAGATAGCTCTTACCCTTATCTTTGAAATTCGGTACAATCACCCCCTTAAGGGTACAAACGAAACTGGCGGTGGTACAAACGGGTACAAACGATTCCGAAACAGCACCCGCTTGCGGATTTTAAATATCTCGGAAAATGGCGAAGATAACCTTTACCCTTATTTTTGAAATTCGGTACAATCACCCCCTTAAGGGTACAAACGAAATTGGCGGTGGTACAAACGGGTACAAACGATTCCGAAACAGCACCCGCTTGCGGATTTTAAATATCTCGAAAAATAACAAAGTTACCCTTATACGAATTTTCGATGTCCCGTATTTCCACCCCCGTGAGGGTACAAACGAAACAAAAAGCGGTACAAACGAGTACAAACGATGCTTAATCGAATGGCAGTTGGAGGATTATTGTATCTCAAAGTGGGGTGCTGAAGATTTTTTATCCCCCTGTAACTTTCACCCCTTTGAGATACAAACGAAATAACCTGTGGTACAATCTGTGTACAAACCAAGCGTAATCGAATGCATATATAAAAAATATTTTTTATAAAAGTCGGGTGCTAAGTTGACATAGGTGAAATAGGGGTAGAAGAAACCAACGAAGAGATTGGTTTTTGAGTTTTTTCTGCCAATATGTTCAGATCGTTGTAAAATGTTGAAATATCGCTTTAAAAAAAATGTCTGTGTGTGTGTGTGTGTATGTGCAGATTTAATGTCCGTGGTTGTTCTAACTTCCGCAAATATTGAGATATCGGGCTGTTTTTTTTTTTTTAATCGATAGAGTATCATTCAAGGAAGGTTGGTATTGAATTTGGCGATGATAGGTAAAGGGGTACTTTTTTAAAAAAATTTTGAATTTTTTTAGAAATGTCCGTGGTTGCTCTAACTTCCGCAAATATTGAGATATCGGGCTGTTTTTTTTTTTTTTTAATCGATAGAGTATCATTCAAGGAAGGTTGGTATTGAATTTGGCGATGATCGGTAAAGAGGTTCTTTTTTAAAAAAATTTTGAATTTTTTTTAGAAATGTCTGTGGTTGCTCTAACTTCTGCAAATATTGAGATATCGGGCTTAATTTTTTTTTAATCGATATAGTATTGTTGGCGAAATTCTCGGCCGGGCGTAACTCCGGTTCGCCAATTGGAGCAGGGAAGGCCGGGTCGACCCCGACAGGGATCCGGAGTGCGGAGAATGAGCGGACACTGCCCTTTGCGCTTCAAAGTTGCACGGCACTTTATTTATAATTGTACA
Source organism: Temnothorax rugatulus (assembly GCA_035220575.1). NCBI lineage: Eukaryota > Metazoa > Arthropoda > Insecta > Hymenoptera > Formicidae > Temnothorax > Temnothorax rugatulus. The sequence continues at coordinate 29,930 of JASTWL010000719.1, read as the reverse complement.
GCTTCGCCGAGGGCCTTTACAGAACGAGGCGCGACGTGGAGTAGCGTATGGAATGCACCTCTCGCTGTCAGCGAGGGTGAAGATGCGGACGCTCAGAGGCGTTAAGTTCGTCACCGCACTGTGAGAGCGGATCGAGCGCGCGAATGGCGCGGTTGCGAGTGCCTGCGAGACACTTTGCTGAGTGCACTGACGGCACTATAACTGCAGCGCGGATGCACAACGGGGCGTAAGTCCGCGTGAACCGCCACTTGCGAGATTAACGAATGCACGACGGCGAACTTGACCGCGTGAATCGGAGTAGAAATCTATGCGTACGGGTGCAAGTCGGCAAGAGGACCGCTTGAACCGCTCGATTATCTTCTACTGAAGGGACCGGAGCTCTCACGGGCCCGTTTCCGGAACATTCGGTGACGCGACAAGTGAAAATGGCCAATAGGCGCGTTTTGCAGGATCACGGGATCCTCGCATGTCCGGATCGATAGCGCGACGCGAGAGACCGCGCGGTCAGGGGTGACGCGGGGGAGCGGCGCGAAGTCGCCTCGTTCAGGGGGCGGCTCAGGGATGGCGGCAGCGGTATCGATCGCGGTGATCGATCGCGGTGAAAATCCTGAACAAGTATCATTCAAGGAAGGTTGGTATTGAATTTGGCGATAATCGGTAAAGGGGTTATTTTAAAAAAAAATTTCAATTTTTTTAGAAATGACCGTGGTTGCTCTAACTTTCGCAAATATTGAGATATCGGATACTTAAAAAAAAAAAACGCGTCAACAATAGTACCTCATGGGTGACGAGGAAATCTATTGTCGTGATTTTCGTGAAACGTCGGTTAACTTTAAACCTTAGTTTACTCACTATTCATCTCTTTCTAAGGGGGACAGTTAGAACATCTCAAGTCTCAATAATTGAGACTTCAAGAAATGATGTTTTAGGATAATAAAAAAGTGTACAAGTAGAAACTTGCACATTGCTTCCTCATAGTTTTTAAGTGTGCAAGTAGAAACTTGCACATTACTTCCTCATAGTTTTTTAAGTGTGCAAGTAGAAACCTGTACATTGCTTCCTTATGGTTTTTAAGTGTGCAAGTAGAAACCTTCGCTCACAAAGCTTCCTCTATGAGGAAGCCAAAACAAATAAATACTAATAATTATACATCGAATAAAATACAAGCATAGAGGAGCTTTGTGAGCGAAGGTTTCTACTTGCACACTTAAAAACCATAAGGAAGCAATGTGCAGGTTTCTACTTGCACACTTAAAAAACTATGAGGAAGCAATGTGCAAGTTTCTACTTGCACACTTAAAAAACTATGAGGAAGCAATGTGCAAGTTTCTACTTGCACACTTAAAAACTATGAAGAAGCAATGTGCAAGTTTCTACTTGTTTTTGATTCAACATAATGATATTTCATTAAAGGTTATTTATTATTGCATAGGTTTGGACTCAGACATCACTAATACAAGTGGAACCAACATATCCAATGAAATAGAAGGAAAGGAATGTGCAATTCAGAAAGCATCAGAAGGTACCGCCGCAGTAACAAGTCTGAAAACCATGGCGGCCTCTATTCAGCCGGCCAAAATAGTGCCTCCAAAAGATCCTGTGAAGAAGAGGAAGCGGGATTGTGAGAAAACAAATGACGTACTTTCTCAGTCATCAAAAGATGTTTCATTTCTGGCTGCATCTCTGGGTGCAGCCCTTGAAAGGTTTGGACCATCACAGCCAGTACAGCCAGTACCCCATCCTGGTGGCCCTAATATGTCATCAGATATAGAAGCAATGTTAGGTTTTGTAGCCGTTGCACTTAATAGAGTACCTGAGGAAGAACGGCTGTCATGTGTCATGGACATGGTGTAGTTGTGAAAGACTACACTAAAAAACATTCAGGGGACTATGAATCTGAAACTCGTGTTGATACTTAAATGTATGAGCGTTGGTTCAATGCAGCTGTGATAGCCAAGTACTAAATTTAATTTGAAATCGCTAAGTTAAGATTAAAATGTGTGTGTAAATTTGATTTTTTTGGTTTAGTCGTTCTATAATAATATTTTATTTGGTATCAGTACCAAAATGTTTACTTTTATGTTATTTGAGGCTTTATTTTAATTTGTTTAACAAAAGAAAGACTGGTTTTTTAATTTTATCAGCTGTGATAAATACCAAAGTATGTTCCTTTATATTAATTGAAGACTCATTTTTAAGTTTAAATATATTAAGGAGTGTAAAATGTTATAATAAGTTATAATGTGTTATAATATTAAAGGTAAAATGTTATAATATGTTCTAAAGGTAGGGGAGACCGGGGCAATTCGTGACAACGCGAAAAATTTGAAATGCGCGCCATCGGAACCCATGCGCAGCTAAAAATCTGAAATAATTACTGTAGGTGGCGCTAGTGGCCTTCTATGTTACAACGAAGTTTGACACGCGTATTTACCGTGTAACGTTGGCAGTGTCGGAAAAAGTGCTTTCGTGTTGTCGAAATAAAATTTTGAGATCTCGGATTTTTTGTGTTTATTACGAATTCATCCGTTAGAAATATCATTCGGTAAGTTTTACTTGTTCTCTAGATTGTTATACACGTGTGTGAATCACAGATTGCACTTTCATCTTGTCTGGATTTTTTGCAAAACGAAAAATGAAAAGTGACGCTGGGGTATTTCGTGACACATTAATTAACTAGAGTTCCATCAGAAACTTGTAGTTATAATAATCATTTGTTTTCAGACAACAATGGTGCGAACTTATGTTCGTAAGACTCCTACCGTGGATGGAGAAAAGATGAAAAATGCCATTTACCCTGTTATAAATGATGGTTTTTCTGTACGAAATGCTGCGAAATAGTTTGACGTTGGCCGAATGTCCTTGAGCCGTCACTGCGAGGCTGCTGATAATCAAAACATAACAATCACTCGACCAGGATTGACACCGGTAATTTTGACGCTAAATACGTACTTAAAATAACAAAACATTATGGAATAACAATGATAGCAATAACAAAAAGAGAAAATGAACAGTTTACCTACTTTCAGATATTCAATGAAGATCAGGAACTTGCGTTGGTCAATTACATTTTGGAAGCATCAGATATTTATTTTGGACTTTCGCCAAAGGAAATTCGAAGATTGGCTTTCGAATTTGCGAGACAACTGAACTTGGACATGCCAAATTTTTGGATGAAGCAATTTTTTGTCCTTTTTATCTTGTTTCATGTAAAGTTTGGTCAATAAATACGTTTTCAGAGTAAATTAATGTTGTGAGTTTTGAATAAAGTCATTAAAACAGGATAGAACAGGAGTGTCACGATTTGCCCCATACTCTGTCACGATTTACCCCGGTATCGGGGTAATTCGTGACATGAGACATGGTGAGACATTTTGTGTTCTACTCTAAAAGTAATGTGATAAAAAGACACAAATAAAATTTTTTTTCAAACTAGAGGGTTGAACCATTAAAAAACAACTGTCAGTTTTTTTTTATCTATAACAGTGTTCTCAGGAAAAATTGGTTAACGCGAAATGTCACGATTTGCCCCGGTCTCCCCTATAATATGTTCTAATACAGTAATTCAAAATAAATAAAAACACAATTATAATTATAATTTAAGAAATTTTAATTATTTTTTTCTCTCTTTTATTAACATTTTCTACAGAAATCAGGCAGAGTTTTGAATGTGCGGCGCAGTCTCGCGGTTTTCCCCGTTATTCGCTTCATCTTACTAATTGACACACAGCTTATAAATAACCATCTGTTTACTCGTTAATAATCTCTAATGATAAATTAAACGTAAAAATTGTTTTTTTAATTTTTCAAATATAAGCAAATTTAGAAAAATTAAAAAAATTACCGTAGGAACAAGTGTTCAGTTTATTTTGATACGTTACAGCAATTGAAATTATCAATAGAGCAGCTTCAATAGTAAAGGAGTTACCAAGACCTTGAATTCATTGCGGTAAATTCAAACGAGTACCTCGAAATGCCCGCTCAAATTGCCAAGGTGCCTGAGCAGTGCCTATGTCTGAAGCAAGATGTTCTCTCATACCACTTACTATTGAAGCTGCCCTATTGGCTCCTACTCTGCCAAGTCTTTGAAAGTAATTTTCAATTACTTGAGCAGTTGTCCAAGCTCCTGCCTGTATGTTGCCATCTTGTAGTTCCAACTCTAGTTGTACAGGATTTACGTAACCATCATCTTTATTGTCCATTAACATATTGTGCAGACAAACCAAGGCTTTGATAATGTCTTCGGCTTTTCCCACAGAACACACTAGAGGTGAATTCAAAACCTGCCACCGCATTGTCAGTATGCCAAAAGCATTTTCCGATACACGCCGTGCTCAAGATAAACGGTAATTAAAAATTCGTTGCTCATCTGGCAGCACTTGGTGCATCCTTCCAGGAAAGGGGCGCATGAGGTACTTCTTTAGGGGAAACGCTTCATCACCCACAAAGAAGTATGGAAAGGAGATGTCAGTTCCAGGAAGAGGTTTGTCCAGTGGTAGGTCAACTTCGCCATGATCCAAAGCTTGTCCAAAGTCAGAGTTGGACCAAACTCCACCATCACTTATGGATCCTAAAACATAATGCACAGATACAATTGCAACCAGATCCTTTAAATTTGACATTTTAAGTAGTGCTAATAGTAGTAAGCACACTTACCATACTGTCCAACATCCACCCAAGTAAATTTGTAATGGGCATCTACTGCTGCCAAAAGAACAACGCTGAAAAATCCCTTATAATTGTAGAATTCACTGCCTGATATAGGTGATGCTTTAATGCGCATATGCCTGCCGTCAATAGCACCCATACAATTAGGAAGTTGCCACAGATCAAAAAATTGTGCAGCAATTTTTTTTTAAATCGTTCCTGATCAGCTGAGGCAGGTAAATAGGCTGCAGCTTCTCCCATATTGCCTTGCACGTCTCTTCAATGACCCGATGTACTGTGCTTTTACCAACACGGAACTTATTATGCAAGCTTTGGACTGTTCCACCTTGAGCAAAAAACCTAAAAAGAAAATTATGCAATATTTAAACATACATATAAAAGCACAACAATAAAATAATTTCGTACATACGATGTTACAAACAATGACTATAAAGATAATTTTTGATAAGCTATACTCACATCAATGTCATTCCTAGCCTCAGTTTTATGTAGAAATTCAAATTGTTCCGGCCACATTCGAAGGTTAGCAAAAAATTCTTCATGGTCTGCCAACTGGGTTTCTGATACAAGGTTGTGGTAGAATCCTTGCTGTTCTCTTTGTCGATTTACTGGTCGAATCCACCATCTCCTATGCCCCCTGCCACGTCCACGATATCTCTGAATATTGTGTAGCAGAAGTTGATGATGATGAAGCACAATATATAATCCCACGCACGCGATGAGAAAAAACCTTTCCTCATCAGGTTCCATATTAGAAGACCATGCAGACAGACACAACGAACGATGTGACTTGCAGACAGATCCACGTGTATACTTCTCTCTGTTCTGATTATTATTTTGTTAGATGCTATTTACGTTTTAACAAATATATATAGGATATATATATATATATATATATATATATATATATATATATATATATGGGGCATTCCACGCCAATTCGCAAGAGGTTAGACTTCCACCTTTTTATTTTTGATGGCTGCTCGTTTTTTAACAGGTCTTTACGAGTACTATACCCATGTAAGAGCGTTTCTATAATAAATGTAGCGTTTCCGAAACAGAGCCTGCGCAAAATAAGGACTCCAAAATTTTCAATGAATGTTTTCGCCTATTAGACAACGTCCAAGAAAAAAATTCATTGAACATAAAATACGCTATTTAGATCATAGTTTAAAAAAAAAATTACTCCAAATTTTTATAATAATAATTTTAAGCTATTAAAGTAAAAAAACACAAAAATTTGAATATCTCGAAAACCCCATTTTCTATTTTTTTGAAATTTATAGGGAATATTCTAGGGAGTATTAAAAAAATTTTAAGACCGGTCCAAAGTTGGGCAGAAAACTTGGGAATTTTTTATAGATTTTGTTGTGAGGCAGTAGTACTATTTGACTCATAAAAATGCAGTTAACCGGTTCACTGGTAACGCGAAATCAACGTTTTGTACCAAAACTGATAAGACCTGTTTTCAGCAACCCAAAAAGCACGGGTGTACCAAGTTATATTCAAATCCGTTAAAAATTGGAAAAAATATTCATGGTGCGCATATATGCGTCATTACCAGTTGTGGCACTTTTTTTTCCGCGCATATATGCGTCATTACCAGTGAACCGGTTAAAAACGCGTTTTAGACAATTCTGAATCGATTTAGATATACTTTTTTTTTTTAGTAATTGACGTTACTCATTGACAAATAAAATGAGTGCCAAATAATGAGTGACAAATAAAATTGTACCTTCTGTACACGCCGGTAAAATTGTTTTACTGAATCATGATGAAGATCTCGGCATAGCACACGACAATTGCGATGAACAGTGTTAGAAAGGCGAAAAAAATAGATTTGTGAGGAAATTTAATTCAATAAGTACATTTATTTAAGAACATATTATTTATTACTTTATTATTTTGTGCTCAGTATAATTATTCGAAAATGAGTAATCTTTAACAATTAATTTATAATTTTTACTTGGTATGACGCAGTGGACACGTTGAGTCTGAGGTATTCTTTTCGTTTGATCGTACCGACCCAATACTTATTGGGACAAAAAAAATTATGAAATCGCCACCGAATTTTTGACAGGTCGGTACGATCAAACAAAAAGAATACCTTAGACTCAACGTGTCCACTGCGTGTTCCCGCGGGGGGAACGCCATAAGACATGATGGGCGAGGGAGGCACGGGACGGGCAGTTGGTGGGGGGGGGGGGGAGCAGGAGTGGGGGAAGTTGACTTCTGCACTCGGGTACTCTCGAGGGGTTCGGGAGGGGAAAGGGTGAGGTCCCGCGTTATCGACGGTAGCGTCGTCGATCGCGGGGGGGCGCGCACTGTCCGTCCGCGTCGTCGCGCGCTTCTTCGTCCTCGCGGGCCGGACGCGGTTTTCCGGTCCCTCGTCCCCAACGGCGAAAATCGCGATTCCTCCTCCCGAAAGGGGGAGCGTCGATCGCGGCGTCGCGCGCTTCTTTGTCTCAACGGGCCGGACGCGGTTTTCCGACCAGCCTCGGTGTATCGAGAGAGATAGAGAGAGACGATACTACTCTCTTCGTTCACCAGAATCGTGCGTTTCACGAATATATTTTTATCGCGCGTCCGAACTCGTTCAAGGTCGCTCTCGTCACATCCTCCTTTTGTTTTTCTCGAACGACACGGCGAGCGGTCGTCATTTTTTCCGGGAAGGAGTCCGGTGGGCACATCCTCCGTTGAGATAACGAACGCTTATAAATCGAATCGGCGCGCGACGGTGCGGCAAACGGTGACGCGGACGGACAGTTATCGGGGTTCGCTCGGTTCTCGGTGACTGTATATAAGTGCGAGAGAACGCGAATCTTCGTGCAATTAGATTGTCAGTTTGAAGTTTGCGAAAGCGCGAGAACGTTGATGCTCGTAGCTCGCGCGGTACGTCTGTACGGAGAGAAATAGTGCTATGGAGAGTCAAGTGAAAGATAAGGAGGTTCTGACGTTGTTGTTGGACGAGCCGTTCGAGAATCAGGTCGTAGAAGTCGAACACACGTCGACGGATATCGAGTCGGTCACTTTCGCTTTGCTTGATCTGCTGCGCGAAATTTGGAATCCTGAATGTTCGGCGTCGCGGAATTTGAGACTGTTGATCGGAAGCGTCTCGAAGTACCTTACGACTGCGAATCAGAATCGAACCGATTGCAATGTACGCCGTATGCGCGAGGGCAGCAACATAAAGAGCGTGCTAACAGAGCTCCATAAATTGTGGCTGAAGGAAGGTCCCAAGAATCCTACCTGTTCGGAGAATAATATGTATAATTTCATTCGCGATCGACTTCCGTCGAAGTTGTATTCGTCATTAGTGAGTGATCTAATGACACAAGATACCTTTTACGAATGGATCAACTATCACGACAGACGCGTCAAAAGTTTACCCGTCGGTGCGGGAGGGGATATCCTCGCCGCGATTTCGGCGGATCATTCGTGCAGTGTGAAGAAGCGGGACGAGGACGAGGCAGGATGTAGCGGCGGGCTCGACGCGTTGTTCGACCTGACAGAGTCGGGTCGCGATCTCGATCGTATGCCGCAGTATATATCAAGGATGAAGGATCGACGGATGTTTACCGTGAAGTCGCCCGGGGAGATCGGATCACAGTTGATCCGTCTGGACGTCTTCGACATCAAGGATATCGCGAATAAGGAGAGGCGTGATTGGTGGAAATACGCGAAATTGCGATCTCAGATCTTGATCACTTTGTTGCGTACGGATCGCAAGCAACAGTTACTGCACCAGTTATTGGATCAAGCGGCGGATGATTTGAGGAAGATTCCCGGGGTTGTGAAGGAGACGAGAAACGTCATGTATGAAAACGGCCGGAGCGACGTTTAAAAAAAATATACACATCGCGCGAATACGCACAAGTTTTTGTTACAGATTGGATAAATAAATATATAAATACACGTATGTGTATCTCGAGACAAATATATGTTTCATTATTCTCTACCTTTCACTGTTATTTCATACTTTTTTCTTTATCCGTGGGCGATTTTTTAAAGACACAGAGAATATCGGGGAGAAAGTCACAGTAAAATATAAAATTGTAATATGTAAAGAATATACGCTTCTGTCACTGATATCGTGTTTCCATTTATCGCTCCCTATCCCACTCAATCTCATGCGCGTTCGCTCACTCGCGCTCGTGACGTTCGTTCACTTGCGCTGACCACACCTCGCGCTGGGAAAAAAAGCGTCGACGATTCCGGCGTATGAGTCGGTTTGATAAAATGCATTTTTTCCTCAATGCAAAATGCTATTCTTAGTATATTTTGTTTACCTCAATATCCTCTTTTTGTTGCACTTTCTCGATATATAAAGAACTCGAGGCTAGACTTGGGTGAAGTCAAGCCACAGCCTTTTGAGACAGCGACGCGAATTTTTTTAAAAACAAAGCATATTTGAACAGTGACAGTGCCAAGATGCATTTGCAAATAACGTATCCGTGTGACGGCGTAAGTGTTTTGTGTTGTGCATTAATAAAATTTTGTGTAATAATTTGTGTAATATTTTTTATTTTTTAGTACATAAAAGTTGACAAATTGACGATTGCAGAGGTACCTCTGCAAATGGGGATGAACGTTACGTTCACTCCATACGAGGAATCTTTGCAAATGAGATACCTATTTAACGATTTAACATTTGAGGTGCCTGTGCACATGGAAGTGAGTACATATTATATAAGTTATACGATTTATTATATTAAATAATTTATTAAATAATTTTATTAAATAATCTGTTATAGCCTGATGTCGTTCGCGAGCCTATTCCGGCGACGTATATAAATTTCATTCCAGAGGTATGTACGTTATTTGTGTGTGTGCGTGTTTTTTTAAATAATATATTTCGTTTAATTTTTTTACAGCATGATGTATATGAGAACCTATTTGAGAGGAAGCTTGATGATTATAAAAATTTTATTAGATTTGAGGTAGGGTAGACCGGGGACAAAAGTAACATTTTGAGTTTAAGATTTTATAACAGTTAAAATATAATATCTACGTAAAAAAGACCTGTACCTTTAGATGTAGAATTTATTTAACTACAAAATTTTCTTGTGCTGAATTCAGTAATGTAACTAGGAAAAAATTTATTATTGTTTAAAGAATATGAGGAATACTGTTACAACCGTCCCAACCCCCGGGACAATTGTAACAGCAAAGGGGGACGATTTACCACATCATCTATAAACAAAATAATGGTTATTTAGTAGGTTTAATTAATCAATCTTATGAATTTTCTATAAGAAATGCAACTTTAATGATAAAATAATTTGTTACATGACAATATCCGTATTTTTTACATTATAGCAAACAAAAACAAATAATACTGTTTTCTCAACTGAAAGACTATTTATAATCATATATATTTAAAAAATTAACCATAATAAAATGAAAAAGAAACAGAAAATAGCTCTCTCTCTCTCAACTGTCCCTAGGCATTGATGTTACAATTGTCCCCTAATGATATTTTATGATTCAAAGTAAATTTTTTACATAAATATCTGGATGAAAGTCAATCGTATTATGCAAATCATCAACATAGATAATCACTAAAACATATAAAGATAAAACCTTATACTTTCGGCATAAAGAAAGAAAAATATTTCAGATTTTATGCACGTAAGAAAACTTACTTCAGGAAGGAAAAAAGTAATTTCTTCTCCTGCACACGTGCACGTTCCGCGAGGGGCGGCAATGAACTAAGGAACAAATGCCGCTTTATCTAGCGGATCTCGCCTCGCGGTCCCACACACGTACCTTTTATAGTTTAAGAAATATTCACGATGTTACAACTGTACCCTGTTACTTTTATCCCCGGTCTACCCTACGTGATTGGTGTGCGTGTGATTTTCTTAAATATTTTATATAATTTTTGTTTATTTGTTTTTATAGGAGGAAGGTGCCAATGAGAACCCAGCCGAAATACACGTGCATTTCGGCATGTCGACGGTGAGTCATTTAAGTAATATTTTATTTAAAAAATAAAATATATTATATAATTAGGAAAAAGAATTATTTAATTATCATATACATAAATAACTCATGTTTAATTATCATATACATAAATAACTCATGTTTAATATATAATTAGGAAAAAGAATTATTTAATTATTGTATCATATACATAAGTAACTCATGTTTAATATATTTTTTATAGATATTCCGATATGACGAAACAATAGATGCCACGCTCCTGCCAAAGGTGTGTGTGATATAAAAAATAATTTTTTATAAATTAATTTTTTATAAATTAATTTTTTGGTAATTATTCAGTTTACACCTCTCCCCTCCGATTTTGATGAACTTAGGCTTAATCGACGCGTTTTTGTTCAAAACGACCGAATCTGGCAGAAAAAAGTGTCGCTCTGCCACGCGAAGCGAGATATTAACAGTTAAAGTTGACGACTCTCAGGTTATGATTCCTGTCATACCGACGAGATGTAGCGACTGGTAGCGACATAAACATGCCCCGCGGGGGCATATGCGCATGCTCTGTGGTCACATGCGCATGCTCCGTAGCTACACGCAGTTGAATGCACGAATTTTGAAATTAGCGAATTTAAATAAATGAAGCACAACAATGTTATTGTCAGACACGCGACACGCAATCGCACGCTTGACGCCACGCAACAATGTTGGGCTTGTTAGAGTTTGGCCATTTAACGTATTTCCAAGAAAAGTTAGTAGATTTTTTAATCCAGCATGGTGTTTTGGCAGCTACAATGTGGCAGTGATATTAATATCGATAAAGAGACATTAATGTTCCGATGTAGAAAACGGTACTACGTAAAAAATATACACAAGAAACGTGTCTCGATGCAGTGCGATTTCGACAAAAGTGCCAAAGCAGGTACTTGGTTCGGCAAAAGTCATCTTGACGTGGCAACAATATGCAAAATTGTTGCATGTTTTTTGATGTTGCGACATCCACGTAAAGATGACACTCTGGCTGAAACTGGCGTGTCGTCGTCGGCCACTGTTTGTAAGCGGACCGAGGATGCGAGAGAAGGCGTGAATTGCAATGCGACAAGCAATGTGAACGGACAAACGTTTATTCACTATTTACAACTATTTACAAAAGTATAAGGAATCGACTCGTGCGGAAGCAGCGACAATCGAAAACGCAAAGAGCTGTCGGTTTGCGCGGTAGCAGCAACGAAAGAAAAGTGCGAGCGACTCTAATTATTTACAGCAGCAACTCGAAAAGCAGAGAGCGACTGGCCCCGCTGCCAAGGGCGCGCGTCCTTTCAAACTCTCGGGGGCTTCTCGCACATTCGACGCGTTTCGATAAATGCTCGTGTTACCGAGAGAAGTCCCCGAGATATTCGTCGTCATCAAGTTATAAACAGTGGAGACAAAGCGAACGCGTGCGAACAATTAACTCGGCAATGCTTTGTCTCTACTGTTTATCCGTTAGGTCGTCACGTCGAAGGTCCCGGCGATAAAAACACTTTTAACGTTTAAACTTCTTAAACAGCCACGATTGTAGATTGGTTTAATTTTTGCCGAGAGGTAATTATATTTTAACATGTTCATAAATATACGTACTGCATATATGTTCTTCAAAAATATATAGTAATGTATGAAATAAAAAATTAATATTATTTCTTTTTACAGGTCTGTGTGTTCTGGGCTGAACAGCATAGTGAGAAACTTGGTGGCCCAGGACGCACAGTCGAAATTGACGAGGCAAAGATTGGAAAGAGAAAATATAATCGTGGTCGGCTTGTCAGAGGTAACTGGATATTCGGAGGATATGAGCGAGGCTCAAAGAAAATTTTCATCGTTCCAGTTCAGGATCGGACGGAAACTACACTCCTGGCGTGTATCAAGGAATGGATACTGCCAGGCACTACGATCATGTCAGATTGTTGGAAGTCCTATAATTGTCTAAACAATGAGGGCTTCCAACATGCGACAGTTAACCATTCCTTTAACTTCGTCGATCCTGAAAGCGGTGAGAGATGTTTAAAATTAATATATATATTAAAATAATCGAAATTGTACAGTTGTTAATTATATGATTTTTATTCCTTGTATCTAATAAATTTTTCCAATTTCAGGCGCTCATACGCAGCACATAGAGCGTGTTTGGAGAGAAGTTCGCAGCAATATTCTAAGGTACGGAACCAGGGAGGATCACGTCCTTGGATATTTGTGCGAATTTCTTTTCAAACGCGCCTATAGCCGTCTGGAACGAATTGAAAAATTCTTTGAGATCATCGCCGAAATATATCCTCCGACATTCACCTCTGAGGACCAGCCAGGGACATCCAGAGATCAAGAACCAAGTACCAGCACTGCTTGAACACACGTTTCTTGTGTACATTTTTTACATAGTACCGTTTTCTACATCGGTACATTAATATCTCTTTATCAATATTAATATCATTGCTACATTTACTACACTTAATTGTAGCTGCCAAAACATCATACTGAATTAATAAATCTACTAACTTTTCCTGACAATATGTTATTTAAATTCTATCACCTAACATCCTTGCGTGGCTTTTGATGATGAATATGTCGCAGCCACATGGTGTACACACATACACACACACACACACACGGGGGGTGCAAGGGGGGCCTTCGGCCCCCCTCCCGCACCCCCTCCGCCGATAGGCAGGGTGGACCTCGCTTTACAACTTAGCATAGGTTAGTGACGCGCTTTACAAGTATGTGCTTTGTATGTGCTTCAACTTATAAAGCGCGTCACTAACCTATGCTAACAATAAGTTGTAAAGCGAGGTCCACCCTGCCTACCGGCGGAGGGGGCGCGGGAGGGGGAGCCGAAGGCCCCCCCTTGCACCCCCCCCCGCGTGTGTGTGTGTGTGTACACCATGTGACTGCGACATATTCATCATCAAAGTCAAGCGATATGCATTATAAGTATACATAGGTTTGAAATTCGCGCACTTTTGCATGCGTGTGCGGCCACTGAGCATGCGCATATGCCCCCGCGGGGCATGTTTATGTCGCTACCAGTCGCTACATCTCGTCGGTATGACAGGTTTCATAACCTGAGAGTCGTCAACTTTAACTGTTAATATCTCGCTTCGCGGGGCAGAGTGACACTTTTTCTGCCAGATTCGGTCGTTTTGAGCAAAAACGCGTCGATTAAACTGAAAAATTAGTAAACTGAATAATTAATAGTAAACTGAATAATTACCAATTTTTTAAGTGAGTAATAGACGTTCCGGGCACGGGGATATTACACATTTATGATACGATACAGTGGGAGATGCAGTTACATGAGGAGACATATCTGGTCTTTTGCCCGCCGGAGGTTAGTATATTCATTATTAATAGCATACATAATTTTTTAAAAGTATATACAGTTTTTTAAATAATTTGTGTTTTCAGAATATTATTTCAACTCAAATCAGTGTAAAGGGCTACGTTAATAAAGACCTACAAGCGTGGACACAAGAGGAGAGGCGGTGGCGACGAAAAGACGTCGATTATTTGTGGTACAATACGTCGTACCGCCGAGACATCGCGGCCATTTATCATGTGGCGGATGTATTCGACCTAACACATCTCTTCAGGCTCCAGCCCTATGAGGAGGAGCCTGAGTCTGAAGATTGGAATTAAAATAATCTTACTATTTATAATAATTTCTATTTTTTTATAATACTTCTTTATAATACTTCTTCATAATGCTTTTTATAATATTTTTATAAAATTATTGTATAAAATAAATATATACAAAATATATTATAGAAATGAGCGTCGATGTCAATTTTTCCTATTTCCTTGTGCTCTTTCTCACCTACGTATTCTCTCTCTCGATCTTACTCGCGTCTTTTCATTCGCGTTTTTTCTCATTCGCGTCTTCTCATACACATGTTCTCTCAATCCCATTTATCGTAAAATGGTTATATCGTAAAATTGTTTTGTCGTAAAATCAATACGTAGAAAAAATACCGATAAATGCGTACAATTTTTTATTAACAATAAAGTACACGTTGTGTGCCCAATTATATTTTTTGTTACAATACGGATGCCTTATCTATCCACGAATTGTGCGAACTGTCCATTCCTAGCCACTTCACGTACACTCGATTGCCGCGCTTACGCAGGACCTTTTCCACGAGATAGACGTCGGGATTGGAGACGCGCAGCAACTCGTGTAGAATCCTCCGGCTATCGCTTCTCCGCGAATGTCTTTCAGCAGATACGTAACGGGATTGGTCGTTTGGAGTGGCCTGCACTTGGACACGGTACATTTGGACACCGTTCATTTGGACACGGTCATTTGGACACGATCAAATGGACACCGTTTATATGGACACGGTTCATTTGGACACCGTTTATTTGGACACGGTTCACTTGGACACGGTTCATTTGGACACGGCTCATTTGGACACGAGAATACGCGACCTGTTCACTTGAACACGAAAATGCGCGGCCTGTTCACTTGGACACGAAAATGCGCGATCTGTTCACTTGGACACGAAAATACGCGATCTGTTTACTTGGACACGAGAATTCGCGACCTGTTCACTTGGACACGAAAATGCGTGGCCTGTTCACTTGGACACGAAAATTCGCGACCTGTTCACTTGGACACGAAAATGCGCGGCCTGTTCACTTGGACACGAAAATGCGCGATCTGTTCACTTGGACACGAGAATTCGCGACCTGTTTACTTGGACACGAGAATTCGCAACCTGTTCACTTGGACACGAAAATGCGTGGCCTGTGCAGTTGGACACGAAAATGCGCGATCTGTTCACTTGGACACGAGAATTCGCGACCTGTTCACTTGGACACGAAAATGCGCGGTCTGTGCAGTTGGACACGAAAATGCGCGATCTGTTCACTTGGACACGAGAATTCGCGACCTGTTCACTTGGACACGAAAATGCGCGGCCTGTGCAGATGGACACGAAAATGATAGACAAATTAATCATAAATTATGTTAATATTATTGCATTCCTACTCGTCAATATGCGTGGGCGGGGGGGGGCTTCGCTCCCCCTGCACCCCCCCATTGTGTGAGTAAACCTAGGAGTGTGGGCGGGGGGGGGGGCTTCCGCCCCCCCTGTGCACTGGGCGGCGTGGGTAGGGTTGATGGGTGGGCAGGGGGGGGCTCCCGCCCCCCTCCGCCCCCCCCCCATGGACACACTTTCGGCGTGCCCGGGTAGGAAATGTACCTCGCTGTAAACGTGAGCGGGGGGGGGTTTCGACCCCCCCGCGCCCCCCCCCCATGCACGCGCGTTTCGGTGTCCAACTGCACAGGCCGCGCATTTTCGTGTCCAAGTGAACAGATCGCGCATTTTCGTGTCCAAGTGAACAGGTCGCGTATTCTCGTGTCTAAATGAGCCGTGTCCAAATGAACCGTGTCCAAGTGAACCGTGTCCAAATAAACGGTGTCCAAATGAACCGTGTCCATATAAACGGTGTCCATTTGATCGCGTCCAAATGACCGTGTCCAAATGAACGGTGTCCAAATGAACGGTGTCCAAATGAACCGTGTACAAGTGCGCCTCTCCCGGTCTTTTACACTCTAGTTTTGTGAAAGATCTCGGTGGTCCAATTGGGAGTGTAGCCTTTTTCGAAGATCATTTTGAATTTGCTCACGCGCACCGGATCGTCGACTCGAAATCTCGCCGGCGCGGCGATCTTCCCGCGACTGTACACCGTGCGCAGCAGTCTTTCGGCGACGGTGGGCGTCACGTCCGCCGGACGCATTCCGATCGTTCTGTGTCTGCGACGATTGTAATTCGACAATAGGCTCTGCAGCGAATCGATCCATCTGTACGATCCCTAAGGCGTGAAGAGCTTCCACGTGTCGTTTTTTAACGTTCGATTGAATCTCTCCACCACCGACGCTTTCATCACCAAATACGTGGAGTAGTGATTTACTTTGCGCGCGTCGAGGATCTCGCGCACGTCGGCGTTGTAGAATTCCTTTCCTTTGTCCGTCTGCAGATTCCTGGGGCATCGCGCGTCCTCGCGAAAGATTTTTCGGAGAGCCGTCGCGACCTTTCCGCTCTTGGTCTTGAGCGGGATCGCCCAGGCGTACTTGCTCAACACATCGATTACTGTCAGAATGTAATTGTGACCCGCATTTTGGCGCGAATAGGGACGCATCTCGACCACGTCGGCCTGCCACAGATCGTCGTAACCACGCACCACGACGCGGCGACGGGGAAAGTTCTTCCTCGCCGGCGCGTGCAATTCCTCCACGAGTTTTCGTTTCTCCGCGCTCATTGCTGAAGAAGGTTTAAAATACCCTGAATTTTGGCGATCTTGTCGTCGTGCTTTTCCACAGTCCTTTTTACATCCAGGAACTGGCTTCTAAATTCTTTTATCAGGTCTCTTGAATTCTTTTTGGCCTCAGCGATCGCTCCCTCGACGAAGCTCCTGTTCGTCGCGTCGTCCTCCGGCGCGGCCACTCGCCGTATCTTGCGCTCCGACGCGTCGTAGGAATCCTCGCGTAAGCGAAGCGTGTCGTTTCGCAACGTTACGATTCCGCCTCTCAATTCTTTGGCCGCGTCGTTCTTCTTAGCCTCCTCGATCACGAAGGTCTTGAGCCGTCCGATCGCTCCGTCTACGTAGCTCCTGTTCGCCGCGTCGATGTCGACCTCTGGCGCGGCTACCCCGCGAATCTTGCGCTCCCTCGCATGGTAAGAGCCCTGATTCAAGCGGAGCGTGTCGTTCCTCAGCGTCGCGATAACACCTCTCAATTCCTCGGTCGCGTCGCTCCTCTTGATCTCTTCGATCACGACGCTCTTGAGCCGCCCGATCGCTCCCTCCACGTAGATCCTGTTCGTCGCGTCGGTGCCGACCTCCGGCGCGGCCACGCGCCGTATCTTGCGCTCCCTTGCGTCGTAGGAATCCTCGTTCAAACTGAGCGCGTCGTTTCTCACCGTCGCTATCTCACCTTTCAATTTCGCGGTCGCGTCATTTTTCTTGATCTCCTCGGTCACGACGCTCTTGAGCCTTATGATCGCGCCATCCACGTAGCTCCTGTTCGCCGCGTCGGTGCCGATGTCCGGCGCGGCTACGTGTCGTATCATGCGCCACCTCGCCTCGTAATGCCCCAGATTTGAGAGGAGCGCGTCGTTTCTCACCGTCGCTATCTCACCTTTCAATTTCGCGGTCGCGTCATTTTTCTTGATCTCCTCGGTCACGACGCTCTTGAGCCTTATGATCGCGCCATCCACGTAGCTCCTGTTCGCCGCGTCGGTGCCGATGTCCGGCGCGGCTACGTGTCGTATCATGCGCCACCTCGCCTCGTAATGCCCCAGATTTGAGAGGAGCGCGTCGTTTCTCATCGTCGCTATCTCACCTTTCAATTTCGCGGTCGCGTCATTTTTCTTGATCTCCTCGGTCACGACGCTCTTGAGCCTTATGATCGCGCCATCCACGTAGCTCCTGTTCGCCGCGTCGGTGCCGATGTCCGGCGCGGCTACGTGTCATATCATGCGCCACCTCGCCTCGTAATGCCCCAGATTTGAGAGGAGCGCGTCGTTTCTCACCGTCGCTATCTCGCCTCTCAATTCCTCGATCGCGCCTCTCCTCGATCGTCTGATCGCGTCACTTCTGTTCGTCGCGTCGGTGCCGTTCTCCGGCGTGGCTACCCGCCGTATCTTGCGCTCCCTCGCGTCGTAGAAATCCTCGCTCACGAGGAGAGCGTTGTTGCGCGTGTAATTGCGCAGGGATTCGATCGAGGAGCGCAATCTCACCGTGGACGCACCGTCGATCGCGTCACCGTTGCTCCGATTTGTCAGATACATGCCGAATTTGTTCACGGACATCGCGCGCGGGGGAGGCGCTGGCGAGCGCGCTGCGATTCGTACTACCTTCGCGATCGACGCGACCGATCAATTTATGACGAGACCGGCCTCGCGAAGTTCCTCGATTATCGACAGAATTTCGTTGTCGTAAGCGTCGTTGCCGGCTCGACGAGAAGCGTCCAGCAGTCGAAGTCGATCGACCAGCTCGTTGGGATCGTCCCAGTGAACGTAATCGATCGCGTTGTCGGTCAGTCGCATGGCCGACGGTAGTCCGGCACCCTTTGTAGTCCCAACTTTGTGAGACGGGAGTACTAGCGGCGCTATTATATTTTTGTACTTGTGTCCCTTGTTACTCATGACAGGCTTGCCGGCACTGCGATCGCGTTTGTGAGCGCTGGTAGCGAAAAGTATACTCCTGTACGTTCGTTTGTCCGCGTCCGTATAGATCCTAGCGTTGGGAGTTCGCATGAAGATCAACTCGTACAGACCGCGCGTGCCCTTGTACCGCACCCCGTCGATGATCACGGAGTCATCCGCGGCAACGTCGAATCGCTTGTTGCCCAGCATCGTGCCGTTCTCGCCGAGATACACTCCGTAGACGTTGTCGATGTCCTTTTTTCTGTCACCGCTCAGAAGAGCGCCCACATATTCCCGCCCTAACGGTCCTAGTTGGCTGTGCAGAACGTCGCGGCCTTCCGCCGTACTCAGAGACTCCCTGACGGACGTCTCTAGCGCGGGAGGAGGGGTCGTCGTCTCCGAGACGGTGTCGCGTTCCCTGGGCAAAAACCGGACCGATTCGGCGTGGATCGGCGTGGAGCTCGTCGTAATCATCGCGGGAGCCGAACTCAACCGTGCCGGACGGGACTCCTTTTTTCCCGCGACAGTCGTTGTTCTGATCGGCGTAAATACGTCGTCGTCCTCCTCGTATTCGCCCTCCAAGTCGGCGACAGCATCGTCGTAGTCGTTGTTCTCGCTATCCTTCCTCGCCCCCTTCGTCTGCGTTTTCATTTTTTTCGCGAGCGCAAAGCTACCGCCGCCGTCGTCGTCGTCGCCGCCAATCCTACCCCTACGTTCCACATCGTCGGCGAGCCGTTTCAGAGGTTTGACGATAGGCTCGTACCTCTTTTCCAGAGCAATCTCGCTCTCCATTTTCCCGGCCCTGAGAGCGGCGTACTTCCTGCGAATCGAGGCGCGGGTTTTGGCTATCTCTCGCGCGGTCCTCTCCCCCGCGATCGCGCTCATGCTCGCGTCGTTCGTCGAGGCGCACTGATCGGCTCTACAGCACGGCGAAGTCGTGGAACCCCCGTCTGGACCGTCCGCCTCGCAACGCGCTGTCTTTGTCTATCACGGCGAAACCGTAGGTGCGTCGCCAGCACTCGCGACAGAACGCGCGAAACTCGTCGTACGACATATCGATGTTCACGTGATCGTCGTACACGTGTCGCAGATTGGTGCCGTCCTGCCTGAACAGGATCAACAGATTTGCGTTGTCGCGCACGAGATGTTTCGGTATTTTAACATACGTTTGACAGAGATAGAAGCAATCGATATTCGAATGTCGGCCCATAGACAAGTACTCCCTCATCCTGTCCTGCTTGTCGCAGGCCACGTCATCGAAGATAAAGACCGAGTCGGGAAGCGCCTCGTCGGGCGGAACGACGTCGCAATTGTCGGAAAACGCGCGATAGCTGATCTCGTACATAGGCTCGAACAATTGTTCGAGGTATCGATACTTAGGTTGTTGCAGAGATTTCGAGTACACGTATACGTTCTCGAAACGAAGACCGTGCGGTTGTTCCAGTAGACTCAGCAGAACGTTCGTCTTACCGCAATTGGAGGGACCGCAAATGATGCAGCGCACGACGTTCGGCAGGAGAGGACCGTGCCTGCGCGATCCTCCGTTTTCTCTCTCGGCAGCGCCCGACCTCGCGAGCGTTTTGCGTTCCAGATTCGAGACTCCTATCGTCACCGACTGTCGCACGAATCGCATTTTGCCTCTCTCTTTCTCTCTCGGTCTTTTCCGCGAGCGCGCGCTCGCTCGATTCGTTCGCGATGAGCCCTCCTCGATCGCTCGAAAGGGAAGGGGGAGCGCTGACGTCGTTTCGTTTCGTCGCGCGTGCGCGAACGCCTCGCGCGCGGGTATAAGTAGCGCGAGCGCGTCGTCGCATCCGTATAAAAAATTAATCCAAAAGCAACGAATCGTTCGCGAGGGCATCGGTGATCGAGATGTTTCCCATACTGACGGACAGGTACGATATTCTCAATCTAACGGCCGAGGAGTTGGAATTCGTCCCGAAGATCGTTCTGTTGCGTAATTTTGAGAGATACGTGCATCCGCTGTGGGACCGTTTGCCGGAACATATAAAAGCAGATCCCGAGGTGCAGAGATATCGCCCGTGTGTGGAACATTACAATCGTCCGTGGCATCGAACGCACATAGACGGTCCACCGCCGCTCATCAAGGACTGCTACGAGTGCAACCGCGCCCTCACCCTGAACGGTGAGTCGTCGAGTCACCAAGATAAAAAGAGAAAAAACTAACTTTTTTTAAAAATAAGAAGAAAGAAAGCCCTCCCGCAACCGCGGTCGAATGCTAAGCGCGTGCGGCGTCGGTCTGCTCGATCGCGCGATAAACGCTCTTCCCTTCGAGCTGCATGTACCCGGCTATCAGTTCTGCGGACCCGGTACGCGTCTAGCGAAGAGACTAGCGCGCGGCGAAAAGGGTATAAATCCGTTGGACGCGGCGTGTCGAGAGCACGACGTCGCGTACTCCCGAAGCGGCGAGCTCGCCGAACGACACGTCGCCGATCGACTGCTCGCCGAAAGGGCGCGCGAGCGCGTCACCGCGAAGGACTCCACGGTCGGCGAGAGACTCGCCGCGGCTGCCGTATGGGCGGCTATGAAGGCGAAGACGAAACTGGGCATGGGTATGGAAAAACGGAAAAGGAAAAGGACGAAAGGAACGGGATCGAGGAGAAACGCGAGGAAGAGCGGGAAGAAGAGGCGGAGGATACTTCCGACTGCAAAACGCGGCGGCTTCTTGCCTTTTCTGCCGATGTTGGGCGCGCTCGGTTCCTTGATCGGTGGCGCGGTCGGTGTGGCCAAAGCGGTGAGCGCTGGCAAAGCGGCGCAACGGTAACTCAACGAATTGCAGCGACACAACCGCGCGATGGAGGGACGCGGATTGTACCTCGCGCCGTATAAGAAGCGCGGAGGTGGCGCGAGAAGAATCGTCGAAAAAAAAAGTTCGCGGAAGAAGGCGACGTTAGCGCGTCTACCGCCGTACGGCGTCACGACGAACGAGCAGCTCGATCGATCGGCGCGTCGCCTGCGCGTACCGTTCTTCCGGGGGGTGTTCATGCGCGACGCTCTGCCAACGAAGGTGCGACACGCGGAGTACGGCATCGTGAATCTCGACGACGCAGCGGGTCCGGGCACGCATTGGGTCGCTTACGCGAAAAGAGGGAATGCGGCGATCTACTTCGACGCGTTCGGAAATCTCCGTCCGCCGAGGGATCTCGCGCGATATCTCGGCGGTGGCGGCGACAGCGCGATCGTGACGTACAATCATAGGGCGTTTCAGACGTTCGATCAGAGAATCTGCGGACAGCTGTGCCTGCGATTTCTTCGCGAGATCGATTGGGGGAATGGCGGACGTTCGACGTTCCCCCGCGATGTCGCTGACGCTCACATTAATCGGAACCAACAGCGTTCTCACGGCGAGTCACTTTCCCGCTCTGGATCTGAGCGACGGCGAATACGAGCTGGGTTTGACGACCTTCGAGACGTACAATTCGATACCGAACGTCACGTCCGCGAACAATCGATTCCACTTCGACGAGGACGACCGGGTGATCGTCGTTCCGGAAGGGTCGTACGAGCTGCGAGCCGTGAGCAGATATCTGCGCGCCGCTCTTCTTCATCGAGAACGTCGCGCCCGTGAGAGGGAAAAAATTAAAGAGAAAGGAGGAAAAACGCAGACCGATGGCGCCGTACGGGCAGGAGAAAAAGATCGAACGCAGAAGGACGACGACGACGACGGTGACGGTGGTTTTGGCTTATACGAGGACGACGGCGAGGACGACAACGGCGGCAATAGAACGATACTCGCTTTTCGCGCCAACGAGAATACCATGAGGAGCGAGGTAAAGTGCGCCTACAGAGTGAACTTTACAAAACCCAACAGCATCGGTTCCCTTTTGGGTTTCTCGCGCGATCGTATTCTAAAACCGAACAAATGGTACGTTTCCGACAGACCCGTTGACGTCATGAGCGTGAACGTCATTCGCATCGAATGCAGCATCACCGCGGGAGCGTACAGCAACGGACGCTCGGTGCACGCGATCCACGAATTCGCGCCGAAAGTGCCGCCGGGATATAAACTGTCGGAGACTCCGACGCAAATGATTTACCTCCCGGTCGTCGCGCGAAACGTCACCGATATCGCGGTGCGAGTCGTGGATCAGAACGATCGGCTGATCTACTTTCGCGGCGAGGAGATAACGATCAGACTGCACGTATGTCGTCGTCGCAGTTAGTGCGTGTGTGTGCGCGTATCTCCGCAACCTGAAGAGAGAGCGAGAAGGATGCTCGTTCTGAACGGATCGAGCGCGACTTGCACGAACGAGCGAGCTAGCCCGTTCCACGACGAGATCGGAAGCGAAGGGAAGAGGAGAGGCGGAGGAGGAGGAGGAAGGAGAGCCGTTCTCAGCAGCGCCAACGTCAGGTTCCTGCGATCGCTGGGTCTCGCCTGGGTCCCTCCGCGCCGTCGCGTCGTTTCCATATCGAGAGAAAAGACGATGGTCAACATACTGAGTATCGGCGGTGAGCCGATCTTCGACGAGCGCATCGTCGGAATCGAGACTCACACATATAACCCGTACATCAACACGACGTTCGGGTACAACGACGAGATACGAATACCCATACAGCAGCAGGATCTGTACACGCTGCCGTGCGACAGTTATCTGTAGGTACGTCGAGGGACGTCTTCATGACGACGGCGCGACGACGACGACGTCGGGGGGGGGGGGGAGGGATGACCAAAGGCAATACGCGAAATTGGTCAACAACTGCGTCGCGTTTATGTTCGACGAAATTCGCTACGAGCTCGACGGTGTGGAGATCGATCGGTGTAGAAACGTCGGAATAATCAGCACGATAAAGAACAACCTGTCGCTGACCGCCGAACAAGCCAGGAGACTGCAGAACGCCGGATGGAGTTATCCGACGAACGAATCGAATCTGAACAGCGCATCCCATCAATTCAATTTTTGCGTAGCTTTGAAAAAGCTGTTGGGTTTCTGCGAAGACTACAGACGCGTGTTGATAAACATGAAACACGAGCTTATCCTGATACGCGCTCGTAACGACGTCAATTGCGTCGTAGATCCGAAAAAGATCGTGCCGAGAGATCCAGCTAAGGATCCTAAAATTACGCTACTGAAGGTGCAATGGCGTATGCCGCACGTGTCGTTGAACGACGTGACTAAATTGTCGCTATTGCGAACGTTGGAGAGCGGACGATTTCTGAGCGTGGGCTTTCGCTCTTGGGATATGTACGAATTTCCCCTGCTGCAGAGCACGACCAAGCATTCGTGGGCCGTGAAAGCCGCGCCGCAGTTGGAGAAGCCGCGATACGTCATATTCGCGCTGCAGACCGGACGGCGAAACGAATTCACGGAGGACGCTTCGAGATTCGATCATTGCACGCTCACCAACGTGAAATTGTATCTCAACTCGGAATTCTATCCCTACGACGACGTGAACGCGGATTTCGAAAGCGACAGGTTCGCCGTGCTGTACGAGATGTACGCTAAATTTCAAAGAGCGTACTACGGGGACAGTCGCGACAACGCGCTCCTCTCCCCGCGCGAATTCGCGCGGGTAGCTCCGCTCGTGGTGATCGACTGTTCCCGTCAGAACAAATCGGTGAAGAGCGCCACCGTGGACGTGCGCATCGAGTTCGAATGCAGGGAAAACGTTCCGCCGAAAACGACCGCCTTTTGTCTCATCGTTCACGATCGCGTCATCGAGTACAGTCCGCTGACCAACGTGGTGCGCAAAATTATCTAACGGAAAATGCGGTTGCAGGAAACAATTTACCGGAAAATTATTTCCCGGAAACGAGGGATATGTGAGTGACCAACATGGCGCGCAAAATTATCTAACGGAAAATGCGGTTGTGGAAAACCATTTCCCCGGTAAACGAGGAATATATAAATTCAAGGATCCTTCCATCGTTCCTCAGACAGTTAGGAACGAGCGGTTTAAGCACATCTTTACTATTTTATTTCAACACACGATGGCCGCGACAACGACGACGACGACGATCTTCATCGATCTACAGGGCTTTGTAGTAGGCGAGAAATTCTTCGCGAAGGAGGTGACCGTGCTCCGACGCGAGACGCGCGTACTCGCCCATCACGTGTTTCGCGCCCCGATGAGTTGGGATCTGCTGACGAGGGCTGAGAAAGCAAGGGCCAGCTGGCTGATGGCGAACCATCACGGCCTCCGTTGGGAGTACGGGGACACGGACTATCGCCTAGCGAGGACGATAATTCGACGCGCGGTGTGCGACGACCTGGGCGAGAGAGAAGAGACGCCCGGCGTGCGAATCTACGTGAAGGGGCTCGAAAAGAAGAGGTGGCTGGAAGAGATTCTCGGCGACGCCGTTCGCGACCTCAACGCGACGATCACGACCATCGACGACGAGTACGACGACGTCGAACGCCTGGAGTTTCTTCGCGCCGATCGCGCGTTTCGCTGCACGTCATCAACGGTGCTGCGCGATGGAGAACGTGCTGAAGTTGCGCGACTGGTGGATCGAGCGACGCGAATGCCTGTCCAACATCGACTCCGCGGATTTAAAAAAATGTAAAGACACATTATATATATTACTCGTATAATATAATTATATTTTTTATTGTATTACTCGTTTTTTTACTCTATGTGTATTCATCTACCTATATATTGCATTCATCTATCTATATTGTATTTAATCATTTTTTAAATCAATGTGTATCCATCTGTATTGTATTAAATAAAAAAACGAATGTAAAAAAATTAATGAACGATGTCATTCCTTTTCATATACCTACCCCATAATACATTATAAGGTACCGAGTGCGTAAAAATGGCCGGTCGCGGGGACGCGATAAACATATGCCGCCGAGTGCGTAAAAATGGCCGGTTGCGGTACCTCTTAACGAGATAAACAGAGAAACGGCGAGCGAATGACGAGAGAGCGAGACGGGAAGGAGCGATAACGTCGAGCGCGAACGAAAAAACAACAGCGCGATAAGGAAAAGAAAGAGAACAGTAGTTATACTAGGCCGATTCCAACTCGAGAGCAATGAGGGGGGTGAGGGAGGGGGGGTATCGGATTGCGCGGGGGGTGAGGGGAAAGGGGGAGGGGCGGGGTATCGGGTTACACAAGGGTATCGGATTTCAAGGGTATCGGGTTACGCGGTGCGGTGACTCACCAGGATGACTCATATCCGGGATGACGTCACCGGGATGACTCACCGCGCGCATGACTCACCTGCGCGCAAGTAGGGCCGCGCGGGGGGGGGGGGGGGGTCCGCGTTCGCGCCGCGGGGTCCGCATGGGGTGCGCGGTCGCGCCGCGAGGGGTCCGCGTGGGGTGCGCGGTCGCGCCGCTGGGTCTGCGTGGGGTCCGCGAGGGGGGGTGCGCAGTCGCTCCGCGGGGTCAGCGTTCGCGCCGCGGCCGCTAGACGGCGCACAATGGGTAGGACTAACTTGATAGCGCGTACAGCGTAGGAGCGTGTTTCGTCGGTCGGTCGGTTATGTCGATGACGCGTCGAACCTGTCGGAACCTGTTCGTCGTAAACAACATTTTTCTAGGAAAAGGGGGGGTGTTATCGCGTAGACTAAGGGTGCGTTCGGGGAGCTCACTACCACGCTACCAACGCTGACACTATTAACTCCGTTCATGATAGCGCTAGCGAATGCGAGCTCCATGAACAGCAGTAACGTACTAGCGTAGCGTTTCGTAGACCCCTGCGCCGCCAAATTTGAAAAGCTGAGTTAATAGATGCTGCTCTATCAATTATTTCTTTAATATTTTCAGAGCAGAAGTTGAGAGTAGTATGTGTGTAAATGAATACGATTCATTCGTAGTAAAACAACTTAAAGAAACTATTTTACAAAATATAAAAAAAGCTATTTCCAATTCATGAAATTCATGTTTACGGAGCACTTCTGGATCCGACTTTTCAAAGTGTTAGAGGTGTTGCTGAATATCTCGCAGACAAGCAGCAATCTCCTGAGGAATTTTTTAATGTATATGATCCACAAAATGGTTCCTCTGAATATTATAGAAATGAGCAGGTTAGATTATTTTTATATTTTATTTATTAACATTAAGCGACATTTTAGATTAGATCATATTTTAACAAATATTTTTGTTCTAGTAAAACTTGTTGTCCAATTGAGTGACATTGTTTTTATATAAAATGATAAATATAATTAAATATATTTTTTAATAATATATCCATATTCGGTTCCATTTGATTATATGCTATATAAAATTAATTTATACTTTTAATACAATAAAAAAATTAGTGTATATGAATTTTGTCCACTACGCTATATATAGCTTTTATTACAGTTTTTATAAACTATAGGGGAGACCGGGGCTATATGTGTCCACACTTTACGCTTTTTTCAAGTTTACTAAAAAACTAATAAAGATATTTGGCTAAAATTTTATGGTATGACCTTTCAACCTTGCTATAAAAAAAAACATAATTAGAATCGTTGATCTTTTAACATTTTAAAGAGGTGATTTTTTTAAGTGGACAAGTCAAGCGTAGACAGATAGCCCCATATGCGGGGCTACCTGTCCACATTCGAAGAGCTATCTGTCCTCATAATAAAAAACACATTATTTATATTAATTTTTATACTTATTTATAATATTATTTATTATTAATATATAATATTGAAAAAACTGCCTAGTCGTGGAGTCAGAGAAGTAGTAGGCACTTTGTGTAGATTTTTTGACAAGTTTCCTGCGTAGAGCTGATTTTTCTTTATATACGGTGGCATCAAACTGATTTTGAGTCCGTTGCAAAATCAATGAGATGAGTTTCTTTTGTCCCCTCAATTCTTTAATCTTTTTTTTATTTGGGGCCTTTACTTTATCTTCGGCAGCATTTGAAAAAGAAAATACTCAATAATTTAAGACAAACTCATATATTTAACTTGACATGTATTTTTAAAATAACAATTTGGTGACGATTCTTGAACCGCAGGATCAAGTAGTTGCTCGTCACTTTTTTACAGTAGCGAGTGAGAGTCCGAACATTTATTCCAAAGTCTAACGCTGTTTTTACGAAAAGATTCTCTTGCTCGACTTTTATTTTTTTAATCGCTCTAAATATAATTTTATTGGATATGTCTACTTTATCCGTCTTAAGAAAAGTCTTTCTTTTGTAGTTACGCACCATTATCTATTTATAAAAGAACAATTGGTCATTGAAGTGTGGACACATTTTGCCCCATCAAAAATAGGGCAGATAGCTCCGACCACGTTTTTCAGTCTTTAACATGTTGCCAATTTTAGATAATGTGGAATTAAGATTTGACGCTTCTCACACCTGATAACTATATATTAATTGATAATATTATGAATTGCTTACTTTAATTTGAGTTAAACTACTGTCGCACAGCAAATTTTTTAACCGTCGAAAAATGTGAATAATTGTTTTCGCTTTTCTTTTAATGTATATAGCGTCTGCGAGAGGCATCGCAAGAAAACAAACAATATTTAAATATATTACGTAGGGCATTTTTCAACTACTTGTTACAATGGTAGAGACATCTCAGACATCTGTCTCTTAAAACTTGAGAAAGCAGTACTGTGGACACATAGCCCCCGTAGACAGATAGCCCCGGTCTCCCCTATATCTAAGCAATACCTAAAGTCTAGGTAATTTACAGTATCTAGATTTACAAAATCTAGGCTTAATATTGTAATTAAGCCTAGTATATATAAGTCTTACATAGTTTATATTTGCGCAACAGCTTCTATATTAATCACCAAATATAAGATTATTATTTTTATGATATATATAAGTTAGATTCTCATGTTTAGTTTTACTTTTTCATAATAGGCATCTAATAAAGAAGCAGATTATCCTAATAAGTCGTGTAAGCTTCTTGGAGTTAAAAAATTACGATTAGAGTTGGCTGCGAAACATACAAGCATTATTCCTCCTGAAGATCCTATTCTTGTCGAAGTTAAAAAGTATTTACATATGTCAGAATCTATTATCGAAGATCCTCTACAATGGTGGAATAAAATGAAGTTGTCACTGCCGAATTTGTACAAATTGGTATGCTGCATTTATGCCATACCGATTACAAGTTCAGCATCTGAACGCGCGTTTTCTTCTGCAAGGTTTGCTTATCACAGCAAAACGTTCTTCATTAAAATCATCAAAATGTAATAAAATATTATTTATTCACGATAATTTCAAATTAATAAAAGATATGTATTTAAAGTCAGTAAAATAAGTTTTACATAAAGTATAAGTTATATTATTCATATTATTTATACAACTTAATATGTGAAGAAATGTTTAATAAAGTAAGAGAGAAAGAAGTCTGATATCTGATGGTTATACAGTGAATTACATTTTATTTTTGTTACGTATGATGGTCAGGAATAACATTTTAAGATAAATTTTATTTTCTTTTGTGAAAGAAAAGACATTAGTAATGCTAATAAAGTGATCATATTTTGAAAACAAGTGCTGAGTATTTATTGTTTGCTATTTTTGTTCATGCCGATAAATTATCATCCGCCAATTCCGCCGCCGCTGAAAGAGAAAATTATCGTCGAACTTGCCGCCGCCAAACTATTTTGCTTCAAACACCGCCGCTGATTTGAAATATAACGGCGCAGGGGTCTAAACGTTTGTTAATCATAGCAACCGAATTTATAATCAAACAGCAAAATGGAGCAAGATCGCAAAAAAGTAATATTAACAGCAATAACAGCAGTAGCACTTATAGTGCAAGACTTAATAGATTCATCATCTGAAAGCGATGATGAAGATTTTGCAATGTAGCATTCTTTTGATATTTCATCATATATATCTGTTTCTATATAATCCATATTTGTAACTTCGTAATTAATACGATATTCACAATACGTGTGCACACGCAAAGCTTTTTCTTCAAATAAACAATCACAACAATTCACTACCATTCACTATTTCGCTGTTCATAGAGCCTGTAAACACTAACGCTATTAATGCACTACCTCGGAAGGAAGAGCGTTGGTAGCGAGCAGTTATGACGTATAACACTACCAGTAATGACGTCACGACAGCGTTTGGTAGCGCTATCATAGAGCTCCGCGAACAGCCAGTAGCGCTAGGTAGCGCTAATAGCGTCTCCCCGAACGCACCCTAAACAATCTAATTACGCAATACGCGAGACAAAGGAAGAAAAGTCATCGGGACGACGATCG
>JASTWL010000718.1:0-88785 GCA_035220575.1 Temnothorax rugatulus | reverse complement strand
TTTAATGATAAATACCTAAGAAAGACTTTTCCGGCATGTGATTCCTCGATTTCAACAGAAGCATCGTACATAACACGAATATCATTCGTGAACGTCATTCAAAGAATTGCACGTGTCGAAAAATCCAGTGCCCAATCTAACAAACCCGATCATTTATCTTCTCATTTCTCACAAAAATTAAAGGGGAATGCTAAATTTATCTTTAAAAATAAGCAAAAATTCAAGTAGCTGTAACGTTGTTAAAAATAAAGGAAATTTAAATTTTAAAAGGGTTTTAAAGCTTGAAATCTCTACTTTCGAAAGGTTACTATTATTTTTTAGTTTCTGTGAGTTTGATAATTTTTAAATATAAAAAACTACGAGCTGGACGAAATAGAAAATTTTTCTTTCACTTTGTGGGCCTGTCACGTGCACAAAAAAAATCTGCGAAAATTTTCGACTTCCTAACATGAAAGCTTGAAGTTTTCGTTGTAAAATCTTTTTTTAAAACTGTTTCTACGATTTTTTGTTACTAAGTTACTGTGGATGGAAATAAGAAATGAGCATTTTGACTTTGATTGCTCATAACTCTCTGAAAAATCATCGTATCGCAGTTAAAAAAAAACAAATTCTTAAAAGCTGAAACTTTGCTCTATTGTATAATTGCCAAATTTTTTTTAAATAACATGTAGACATGATACAAATGAATTAAGATAATGTAAGAATTAGCGATTTTTCTCTTTTTCATTTTGACACAGAAAAGAATTGTGCAGGACACAACACAAATTTATTCTTTATATTTTTTTGTACTTTTAAGTACCTTGCATTTAAAAAAAAATTGCTAAATAGCTAGGAGATTTTTTTCATGTTCAATCCACGATAACTCAGCAACAAAAAATCGTAGAAACATTTTAAAAAAAGATTTTGTAAGGAAAACTTCATCAAGCTTTCACGTTACAAAGTCGAAAATGTTCGCAGATTTTTTTTGTGCACGTGACAGGCCCACAAAATTGAGAAAAATTTTCTATTTTGTCCAGCTCGTAGTTTTCTATATGTAAAAATTATCAAACTCACAGAAACTAAAAAATAATAGTAACCTTTTCGAAATGTAGAGATTTTAAGCTTTAAAATCCTTTTTTTAAATGTACAGATCCTTGTTGTTGAACATACAGAAGTGTTATGTTTACATACTATTATTAGACATACTATCACCTAAGGATATACTATACTAGTACATGTTTATAACATATTACGCTGAGTTGTATTTGTATTCTATGTCGCAAAATATATATGTTATAAACATGTACTGTTTAATGCTTATATGATCCCTAATACTACAAAAAGAAATAATATCACAACAAAATTACCTTTTTAAAAAAAGGTAAAAAAAATGGCGTTAAGTATACGCTAGCTCGAAGAAAGTGGTTATCTAAAAAAAAACCGATGAGGTATCTTTGTACCTAAAAAGAACTGATGTGGTATGTTTGTACCTAAAAAAAACCGATGTGGTATGTTGTATTTTCACAAAAGAAATGATATCTATAAATTGCGTCAATTATAAAATGAATACTTCTAAAAAACCGATGTATGTTTGTATTTTCACAAAAATAAATGATATCTATAAATTGCGTTAATTATAAAATGAATATATATTCTTCGGAAAATAACTGTTGTATTGTTTTAAAAAAATATCTTTGTATTTAAGTGTCTTCTTACACAAGTCATAATAGCTTCATTTTTCCTTACAGCCATTATAATATAACCAAATTCCGTTACCTAACTCAACCCTAGTGATATGTATCTTTTTAAATAAATGTTTTCTTGATTGATCTTTAAATAAATCTTTAAATTGCGTTAATCAGAAAGAGAAGATACAATTACAAAATTTTTAATCCAACACAGGAATACAAGGTATTTAAATGCAAAGATGTTAATCGCAAAGATTAAAAACTGTTAAAGAAGTAACAATAAAAAATGCAAATATTTTATTAAAATAAAAAAAATTTCGTACAAATACTTAACGCTGCTTTTTTACTCCATAACCACTTTCTTCGAGCTAACATGCTGCGCGTGTACTTGGCGCTTTTTTTACCTTTTTTTAAAGAAGGTAATTTTGTTGTGACTGGAGTAAAAAAGCAGCGTTAAGTATTTGTACGAAATTTTTTTTTATTTCAATAAAATATTTGCATTTTTTATTGTTACTTCTTTAACAGTTTTTAATCTTTGCGATTAACATCTTTGCATTTAAATACCTTGTATTCCTGTGTTGGATAAAAATTTTGTAATTGTATCTTCTCTTTCTGATTAACGCAATTTAAAGATTTATTTAAAGATCAATCAAGAAAACATTTATTTAAAAGATACATATCACTTGGGTTGAGTTAGGTAACGGAATTTGGTTATATTATAATGGCTGTAAGGAAAAATAAAGCTATTATGACTTGTGTAAGAAGACACTTAAATACAAAGATATTTTTTAAAAATAATACAACAGTTATTTTCCGAAGAATATATATTCATTTTATAATTAACGCAATTTATAGATATCATTTATTTTTGTGAAAATACAAACATACATACATATTACAGAAAGAAATATATGTCATCAATTACAATTATATATTTAATAATAAAATTTATATTTCGGCGCTAACATAAAAATAAGATGTGAATTAATATTGGTTTTTGTGTTCACAGCATTTCTTTTCCTTTTTAAGATTATCGTACTCATACCAGTGAGCTCCAGATCGCGCATACGTGACATAATACCCGTTATCAGCATTACCGCTAGAAGATTTTATGTAATGTGCTATACCAACTAAAATGTATTTTTTCGAATTTAACACGATACTTGTAGTGACTGTTTTCAAGACAATGTGTGATTGTTTTGTCTTGTTTAACGTATCGCTCGTCCGTAAATATCGTAGTATCGATAAATAAATGTGGACCATACTCAACGTTTTCCACGATGGTATACACGGAGAAAAATTGTTAGCAAATTTTATTTAAGTTCGCTAAGCAAATTTGTGCAGAATTTGAGTTAAGTAAAATGTAACTGATAAATTAAGCAAAATTTACCAAATATATTAAGTAAAAATCGCCGGAACTACTGTTGAGTAAAATTTACCTAGCAAGTTAAGCAAATATTACTCAGCAATAATAATACCTAGTATAAGACAAAATTCAATTGAATGTCATGATAATTTTAACTTGCTATGGTCAAACTAAGAAATAAATAAAGACTCAGCTCTAATGGATAGGCCTAAATTTTTGGGGTACGCAACGCCGCGACGCTAAGACACCTTAACCTTTACCGCGCTGCGTTGCCAATGCGACCGCGGTAACATGAGCGAAACGCGATAACAGTACGAGCGACAAAAGTTCAATCGTCGCAGCTGCAATAAATCGTCCCAAGCATTAAAACAGTTCAACTGCGCAAAGTCAGAGAAAAACATTGCAATGGCAGATGACCTTGTGAAAATCTTCTGAAGCAGTGGAACTTGGGATTTTTGATCTCCAATTTTGAGCGTAAGTGAAAAATTTGGTTATTATAATCGAGATTATAATCTTTTTCTATACTTTGGTTTTTGCTATGCAAGGGAAGTCTATATTTTCACTAAAACAATACATATTTTTCTGCTTAACCTAAATTATATTACTATAACTAAAACTATTATTAAAATACAGCAGTAAATTTTTATTCAATTTAATTCATTTCCAGAAAATGCAATCGACAAGCATGTATTTTTAATCTCAATGAAAAATTGATTGAGAAATTGATTCCCGTATTGATTCCACAAGACATGTACTATAACATACATAAAATTAAATACATTTTTATTTGAAAAAATTGCCATTAATTTTGTTATTCAAATTTTTAATGATCTATTTACCTATTTTAATAATTATATCTAAATAATATTTAATTTTTAAAATATATTCTTCTTGTATGAACATACAAATCAATTTTTTTAAACATAATTATTATTTGCAAGTATTAAAATTGTTCAATATTATATTACCGTATCAAAATTTGTAATCCTACTTATACAGTTGAGTAGAATTTACCTAACTACTGCAGCTTAATTAATTAAGTAAAAATTATCAATTCATTCGGTAATTTTTACCTAACCCTGTTGGTAAATACAGCTTAGCCAGTCCAGCTCAACTTTTTTAGTAAATTTTACTTAGCAACTTTGTAACGTTTACTAACGATTTTTCTCCGTGTATCTAAACATTTTCTACATTTTGTTGTAACCGCCAAAGCGTTGTCGATTGCTTCTTGCATATATTGTAATCCCTTGTAGGGAAGTATGTCCACATTAATGTTTAATTCCGCAATGTGTTTTGTTTGTGAGGAGCCACAGGAACATACGATGGTTTTTTGACAACTCAGTTTATCCCTAAAAATTGTTGAGGCAGGATATCGAATGCGGGCCGATTACAGAACAGATATTTATTCGTATGAATTATACAGCACAGCGTGATGTGTACGCGGAGACAAGAAGATGGCGAATGAAGAAGAAGGCGGGAGCGCCAGTAGTAAGAACCGCAGCGACGCTCCCGTATAGGGACATGCGCGAACAGGCGCCGCGATCGCATAGAGCGCGAGTATCAAAATGAGGGCTTCTCTAACACCCTCCCTCGAGAGCAGCGCCGGTTTCAATCTCTGTCGTCTTTCGAATCCCGATCGATTCCATACAAAAACGGTGCTTGTCCTTGGGTAGACCTTTGGTGAGAAAGTCCGCTGGCATCCTCTCCGTAGATATATGCTTTACTTCCAGATGGCCTTCATGTAGAGCTTCTCTCACAAAGTGATGTCTTATATCAATATGTTTGGATCTGGCGTGAAAGGTATGATTATGCGCCAGCAATCGGGCTCCTTGATTGTCGCTCATTACTCGAATCCTTCCAGGATTAGACACTCCAAGTTCCGACATAAACCCTTGGAGATACAGGGCTTCTTTCGTGGCCTCGGTTAGGGCCATGTACTCCGCTTCGGTGGAGGATAGGGCAACGGTGCGCTGTTTTCTGGACTCCCAGCTTATTGCGGCACCATTCAATGTGAATACGAATCCGGTAAAGGACCTTCGATCTACTGGACATCCGGCCCAATCAGCGTCGACGAATCCCTCTATAGCTCCAGATTCTCTAGTGTAGACGATCCCGAGATCCATAGTTCCCTTCAGGTATCGCAGAACTCGTTTCGCCGCCTTCCAATGTTGCTCGCCATGACAAGTATTAA
Organism: Temnothorax rugatulus; assembly: GCA_035220575.1. Taxonomy (NCBI): domain Eukaryota; kingdom Metazoa; phylum Arthropoda; class Insecta; order Hymenoptera; family Formicidae; genus Temnothorax; species Temnothorax rugatulus. The sequence continues at coordinate 83,561 of JASTWL010000718.1, read as the reverse complement.
ATTGGCTAAGGTAACTGACTGCGTGCGATATGTCGGGCCTCGTAGCAATACTTAAGTAGTTCAGTGCTCCAATGAGTTCCTGGTACGGCCGTTTCTTCTGGAGTTCATCTTCGTTAGGTACGCCCTTGTCCAGCCTTACACCCGTCTCAATAGGAGTGGCCACGGGGTTGCAGTCCTTCATTTCAAAGCGTGAAAGGAGCTCTCGAATGTAGCCAGATTGGGATACGGTGATGGAATCTTTCTTCCTGGTGATTTCAATTCCCAGACAATAGTGTGCAGTACCCAAATCCTTCAAGTCAAATTCCTGCAACAGAGCTTTACGTATCATATTAATATCCCGTTTGTTACGATAAAATATCAATAAATCGTCTACGTAAACTAAGACGAATAGGGGATCCTCCCCTCCTTCTAGACAATAAACGCATGGATCAGCATTAGTTGGAGTTAGACCCATCTCGAGTAGCTTCTCTTCCAGTTTATCATGCCATTGACGACCAGATTGCTTCAGGCCATAAAGAGCCTTCAACAGACGACAGACCTTTCCACCGCCTCGAAGTTCCTCTAACATCTTCTTTGCCCGGCTTCCTACAACGTCCTTGGTACCTCTCCTAGAAATAATTTTTTCAAGACTTTTCTCGAGTAGCTCAGGCAACTCTATGTAGATTTCCTCTTCGACATTGCCATGCAAGTAGGCTGTTGTGATGTCCATCTGGTCAACCTTGAGATTATGTTTAGCTGCGATAGCGAGTAACAGCCGCATCGAGCCCAATCGAGCAACAGGGGCATACGTCTCGTGGTAGTCTATTCCGGGTCTTTGAGTGAAGCCTCTGGCAACGAGGCGAGCTTTCCTCCTTTCGACCTGTCCGTTTTTATCGTATTTATTTCTTAAGACCATCCGACATCCAATGACATGATTGCTCTCGGGCCGATCGACGATTTCCCACGTAGCATTTTTTACCAAGCTTTCAATCTCGTCGATGATCGCACTCTCCCATTCCTCTTTGTCCGGTCCATTGATCGCTTGTTGGTAAGGAATTTCTGATGAGAGACTTGCTAAGTTCACTTCGTGTTCAGTTGAGTCAGGCAATTCATCTCGATCCGAGTCTACAGTTTCTTCTCTGTTGGATCTGGAGGATCGGTTTCCATCGCGTGGGGGTTGATATGTTTTCCGCGGACGGCCAGGTTTTCCTGTAAGGATCCTTTTAGGTCGGCCAGGGCCTCTTCTAGCCGCTTCCGTGTGAGTGTCTTCGTCTTCCTCCATGGCACCCCCTTGATTTTCCACCTCGCCTTCTGGTTCTTTATCGTCTTCATCTATGTAAAGTTCACAGAAAGTTGGTGTCCTTTTCTTCATTGCGGATCAATTTCTGATCGCAAGCGCGTGGCTCCGATTCTTCCGTGGGAGTAATGTCCAAAAACTTCACGTCGCGTGTGATAATCGTCCTCTGCTTAGCTGGGATCCACACTCGATAACCACTAGATGACTCGTCGTATCCGAGGAAGACACCTTTCATTCCTCGTGAGTCAAGCTTACTCTTATTAGGAGTTTTGTCCAATGCGTAGACCGTCTCTCCAAAGATTCGCATGTGTCCTACGTTTGGCCTTTTTCCATGCCATAGTTCAAAAGGCGTTTTGTCCTTCAATGTTCTCGTGATGCAACGATTTCTCACGTAATTCGATGTAGCTACCGCTTCAGCCCAGAACGAGACGGGGAGCTTTGATCGTGTCATCATGCAGCGTGCCATCTCCATCAGGGTGCGGTTCTTTCTTTCCGCTACGCCGTTTAATTGCGGCGTGTACGGAGTTGTAAGTTTCCGTGTGATTCCTTCCTTCTTCAAAAATTTGTCGAATTCCTCGTTACAAAATTCTCGCCCATTATCCGATTGGAGGCTCTTGATTTTCTTTCCGGTCTGCTTCTCGACAAGGATCTTAAAGTCCTTAAATGCCTGCAAGACTTGGTTCTTACCGTGCAAAAATCGCACTTCTGTCCATCGTGAGTAGTCATCCGTCAATGTGAGAAAGTATTTGGCCTTTCCTCTAGATTCACTCCGCATGGGTCCGCATAAATCCGCGTGGATGATCTCCAGTAATTCGCTGCTTCTCTCAGATTTCTTACCGAATGGTAATGCCGTGAGCTTAGCTTCCGAACAAATTTCGCATGCGATTGCTGTTTTGTCGTTCTCAATGCAAATTCCAGAGACTGCTTCTTTCCTGTTCATTTCCAGCAAATCGTTATAGTTTAAATGGCCGAATCTCTCGTGCCAGAGAGCCAATGAAGATTTGCGTGTAGTAATTGAGGCTGTGTGAGCTGACTCCACGTCGGCCTCACGTAAAAAGTATAAGTCTCCCTTCCGATCTGCAATTAGAACTGTGGTCCCGCTAGCATTTTTAATAGTGGCATTTTCTTTGGTGAAAGTGACTTGATTTCCGGCATCCGTGATTTTCGAGACTGAAATCAGATTACTTCGTAAATCGGGTACGTGTAACGTATTTTCCAGATGTACAACTCTGTTCACACTTCCATTTGTGGATGCGATTTTAACGGTACCCTTCGCCTTTACTTCGGTGGATACGTGATTAGCTAGGTTGAGTTTTGTGCTTTCAGAGTCCGTAATGTCATCAAATCTTTCCTTGTCGTGGCATAAATGGGATGTGCATCCACTGTCGAGGCACCATGCATCATTCCTCCGAGCATTTCCTACGGAATATGAAGCATCTCTAGTAATAGAGGTTAGAAATGAAACGTCCTCACCTATGGCGGCTTTCTCCTTGTTGTCAGAGCCTTTTCCGTTTCTTTCAGCCTTTTCGGTGCACTCATTAGCCTTATGACCCACTCGACGACATCGATGACATCTGAATTTGAAAGGCTTTTGGGAATCGTCTTCTTTATCACCTGATTTAGTAGCCGGTTTGTAAGTGCTCCTTTTTCTATTCAGCTTTCCTTTCCGAGCTAACATGGCTTGCTCATCGATCTGACTGCGTTGGTTTCTAACCGTATTTTCATCGAGAATCTTGACTTTCAACAGTTCCGGCATAGGTAACGTATCTCTCGATTCGATGGCGCATCTGAAATTCTCGTAGCTATCTGGTAGACTATGTAGAAGCATAATTGATTGTAACTCAGTACTGACCTGTATAGTTAATTCCGATAGTTTGTCGACCATATCAAAGAATTCATCGACGTGTCGTTGCACATCGCCGCCTTCAGCGAGCCGATGACTCATCAATCGCTTCCACAACGATACCTTCTTCGCGGGTCCCTTCGACTCGAAAATCGCTTCCAGCTTGAGCCAGATTTCCCGGGCTGTTTGGCAGTTTCTAATCTGCTTGAGTTCGGAATCACCTACCGCCAAATAGAGGTCAGCTTTCGCCTTTTCGTCTTCTTCCTTCCAAGCTCGCAATTCTTCAGCTGCCTGTGGTGCTGGTTTATCTCCGCTGGCGTACGGCCACGTTCTATTTTTTGTCATTAGGGCCTGCATTCTCAATCTCCAGGTATCGTAATTTTCCCTGGATAGCAGGGGTATGCGCGTTATATTAACGGCTTGTCCGTCCATGGCGTCGCTCGATTCCGCGTTGTACTTCCGCGTGGTTTTCGCGTCAGTCGCTCACAGGACTCACTTATAACCGAATATCTAAATGGCTTTATGGTCTGGGCCCATAACCTGTTGAGGCAGGATATCGAATGCGGGCCGATTACAGAACAGATATTTATTCGTATGAATTATACAGCACAGCGTGATGTGTACGCGGAGACAAGAAGATGGCGAATGAAGAAGAAGGCGGGAGCGCCAGTAGTAAGAACCGCAGCGACGCTCCCGTATAGGGACATGCGCGAACAGGCGCCGCGATCGCATAGAGCGCGAGTATCAAAATGAGGGCTTCTCTAACAATATCAGTAAATAAATAACTAATTAAATGTGCGACATTGCAATCGGCATTTAATTTAGAAATCCCACGTGTATAAATAGTTAAAGCATCACTAGAAAGCGAAAGATCTAATGAGATCTTAGCTCTTTCTTTGTAGTGATTTGTCGTTATTTTTCCAGCATGTAATATTGACTTGGCTAGATTTATAGTGGGATTTTCTGAAAACTTTATTTTATCCTCGTAGGACTTTATACTTGCAATGCCGCTTGCGACTAGATGAGCTACCGCATCGAACGCACAAGTTTGGCAAATGATTATGACTTTGCCATCCATAGTGACGCCTTTGCATACATTACCATTCCGTATGAGTGCTATGTTTTGGTCTCTCGCTAATTTAATGTAGTCCCATTCCGAGCACTTATCTAAGTAAGATGCACGCAGAAAATTTTTCTTGAATAATGTAGAATACTCATAATAAAATTTACTAGATTTGCATCGCACCGGTAGGATATACGCGTATTCAACCGGAAATTAATATATGACAATAGAAAAGTAATAGTTTGATCAGATACATCTTGTAACCTAAAGGTAAATAAGTTTACCATACTAACAAGGAAATATGAGAAAAGTAAAAAAAGTCCCATACTAACATGTATATATTCGACGTTGTAGCTTGAATTGCCAACTTCACATATGTCTTGGATTGCTCGTTGTTTCTTAAGACAGTATAAGAAAAAATATAATCTAGGGTGGTACCTACTGTGGACTGTATAGAAATATTCGTTGCGTATCTGGCAATAGTCCATGTTCTTCATAGAAATGCGATAGTAACCCGGATTGTGCACGATTGTGGACGACGGAAGGCGCGCGGCGCGAGCGGCAACGCGGGCTCGCGCGGCGAAAGGGTTCGGCTCGCGCCCGCTACGCGGCGCATCGCCGGTATATTCTCGCGTGATTAAGATTCAACATCGACCTCTATATCTAGGGCAGCTCGGCAGGGTTTCTACAGCGTTCTCAAGTTCGCTCGTGGCGGACAGCTGACCGCCACAGCCTATAACAGCAACTTGTGTTTTTGCCATGACTGCAACAGACGTCTCGTTTTTTGTCCATCAGCCATATTCGGGATAAGATATAATCGGACAAGATATAATTGAATCATCCGTCTTTAAATTAACATAGTAAAACGCGCTCTCGAAAGTCCCATACTTGATGGAAATATTTACTTCTGCGTATAGTTTTATTCTTTGCTCTCTAAATTTCCTATACTTTCTTGAAATCTTTTGCATATTATGACTATATCGTAGCCGTGCAAGATTAGTATGGTATTTACTTTGTTCGTGTATACTTGTATTTTCGAGAAAAATTTTCTGCGTGTGGTTTACGTCGTTTTTTTGGAGTAGAATATTGCTCGTCCGGTAATTCGCGAACAAGGCCTCGCCAATTTTCGTTGATATTACAAGTTAATTGATCTTCATTATTGATAACGATGATATCAATCGTTGCACTATTTTTATCGTTTTTATTATCATATAGTATCAACCGTTACACTATTTTTATCGATGTCTTCTGTTATTACGTTAATATCTTGTACCACGTCACAGTTAATTGTACTAAAATAAGAACAGTCATCTATCGATCGATCTGTTTGGACTTCTGCGAAATTTGCAGAATAATTAAGCTCCACTTGATTCTGCTATTCATCATTTACACTTAAAATATCTTTTTGATACGATGCCAATTTTATTCTTCCGTCAAGATAGTCGAGATGCTCGTGTACAAATTTGTCGGCTCCCATTGGCAATTGACCTTTAAATGCGCGATTTTTCAAATCCGCAAATGCCGCCTCAAGAAGAAGTGGCAATTTCAGCGCCTATCTGAAAATGCGATCGCATTACGCCGATCCAAAGTACTACATATGAAATTAAACGCGTTTTCATTATTTTTGCAAAATTGGGATTATAGCATTTATTGCTGTTCCCTCGGTACAATTAACTGCTAACCGGCATTATTGTATATGTTGGAACTCCATTGAAACCAGTCGGAAGTATCCTGATCATCGGCTTCTTCTGATTGATCTATCTCATCGCGATCAGTATTCTCATTTATTTCATCCGATATTTCCGACATTTCAGGCGCGGGAACATTTTTAATTATGGTATTCAAATATTGTAAACGCAATTCAGACGGTAATTCCTCTCCGTTTTCATTGGAGCCAACATATTCGCTTAACGCTACTATAAGAATTGCTTCAAAAAATGTGCACAATTCTTCTAAAAAAGTCATTTTATACGCTTGACTTAGTGAACGTAAATAAAACTTACGGACGAGTAATTTATCTCTCTGTTTCAGACAATTCCATCCCGATATCATGGAAATAAAATGGCTTACATCCAATCTTATAAAACACGATGGAATCATGTCATTAACACCGTGCAAAATATTAAAGCATTTCTTTAAATAATGTCATAAATCAATGCATTTTGCAAATATTTCTGCAACAGCGATTAAAATCGCCCATCTAAAATCGCAAACGACCATGGGCGGAGCTTCGTTTCCTTTCGCTATTATCTTGCGTAAGAAATATGCAATATGCATTGATTTATGATCGGCTGATACCATCTGAAACACTGGAATACTTCCATCATTATCAACGTATGTACATACATTGATATAAGAAAATAGGCGGTTCACAATTAGAGTATCGTTTTATAACACCTCCAGTAGCATCGATTGTCATAAAGCTTACTGAATTTTTTTTGCTTCTTGCTCTGTACAATAATTGCTGCTCAAGACTCCAATAAAAAGAAAAAAATTCTAATAATCCAATATTATGAATAGCGCCACAATATTTTTCTTGCCTCGAACTTTGTAATAGATTTAAGACAGGATTTGCGTATAAAAGTCTGTGCCGTTCTAATAACCTCTGCTCTTTTGCTTTTCGTAAAACAGCAGCGTTAGGAAGAATTGATGGTTCGACGTCGCCAAAATTTTTTAGACATTTAGCCTCCTGTCTACAAAATGTTATAGCATCCATTTTTCTTTCAATTAAGGTGCTAGTAACAATTTTACGACGTTTACCCTTTAATTGCCGTTTTGTTGTGTAAGAATGCTTTTCTTCTTCTATATATAATACTACGAAATGTATCTTTGCGTCGACATCATCGCGCGGTTTATATATAATTTTACCTTTTATACTCGCGTTACATTCTTTGCAAATGTCGTGAATACCGATATAATACTTCGCGGAGCTCGACTCGTGAACATTGTGTTTTTTAAATGCTATTGTACAACGAAATTTTTGTTGCTGCCACGCTTTTTCAGCTATAACATCAGTCCAACCGCTCTGCAGTACGTATTTATATTGTCTTCCGTAGAGCTTTCGAAGAGGTATAATCGTTTTCCACTGTTCGGCTGATATGATTAAATCGAATTCTTTTGAAAGCGCATTAATCGTGTCATTTTTGACAGTCTCAATCGAGCAGGAGGATATATTGTGGGAGACTTCTCCGTCATCTACCTTAATATTGAAAGCCTTAAGAATTTTATCCTGGTAGCCGTTCCTGTTTTCGTTTATCAGCACGTATATGTGTTTGGTGTTATATAGGAATTAGATTGCTTCATTTTCTCCGAAATTATACGATATATTTCGGCCGATGGTGGATAAAGTCTACCACAATCTTTTATTGTTCGGCAATCCGTATCCAATAGAATCTCTAATAATTTTGCCTTATCGTACATCTTGCCGTTTAAATAGAAAGATAGAATTACACTATAACAAAAAGATACAAAGGAATACAATAAAGAAATACAAAAATATATTTTATGAATTTTGCGAACACTGTTTTAATATCCTAACTGTTTCATTTCTTATTTCTTACTTCCTAGAAATATTTGAATAAAAAGTCATGTGTATTTACATCTTAATAATTTGGCACCAATCTTATAACCAAAATCGTGGTTTGCCCAGGGATGGTCACAATTAATAGGCAGTCTCCTGAACCTTCACACTGCAGTTATGATCACTGTACTGTACATCACTATCAATTTCCTTATTTCCTTATTTCCTTATTTTCTTCTTTCGTTATACTATGTATCGCTGCGTTATTCACTAAACTCTTGTCTTCACGATTCAAACGACTCGTTAGAAATGACGATTCACTAGAACAGCTCGTCTCATATACCCCTCTCCGTGGAGACTTTTAGATTACAATTTTTAGTTGCTAAATTCTGACAGGTGCGGTTTTGTCCTTTCATCGGTGTGTACGTGTATTCTCGCGTATATCGAAAAACACGGTGACAGAAGACTGTCGGCGTAGCGCGGTTATCTCACAGGACACCGCGCTACCCGAAAAACAACGTGCACTTGCAGTTACGTCGGCAAATCCTTTGTAATTTCAAGAAAGGGTACACCGCATTTTTTTCGAAAACCGCGAGTGTACATGTGCACACGAATGAAAATTTTCACTAAGGCTGGGTTCCGTTTAGACGCTTACACGCTTTAAGCGCGTATGAGCATCGCTTCATCCTTGTTGTTCACTAAAAGTTAAACAAGGATGAAGCGATGCTCATAAGCGCTTAAAGCGAGTAAGCGTCTAAACGGAACCCAGCCTAATAAGTGTCGTCCTGGATGTAAATGTTAAAAATTGTTTAAAAAATATTTAATTATCGGAACTATTTGTAAAAATGATCCTAAAGCATAGAACTCTTGTACAACTGTCGAAAACAACCGTTAGAACTGCGGAAAATCATCAGCACGACACATTTTCACTAAGTATCGTGCTGGACGTAACTGTTAAAAATTGTTTTAAAAATAGTTATTTACCGGAACTCTTTTTAAAACTAATTCTAAAGCATAGAACTCTTGTAAAATTATCGAAAACAATCGTTAGAACTGCGGAAAATCATCAGCACGACACATTTTCACTAACAAGGGAACGGTCGGAAGTGTCCCTACCCGATTTGGATGCGCTTTGGATATGTTGTAGAGCATCAAAAAACATCAGACACGTATTTTTTTTTGCGGCGTATCTCGACGTTTATTGGTTGAAAAAACCCGATTTGGAACCTACCCGATTTGGATGCGCTTTGGATATGTTGTTGAGCATAAAAAAACATTAGACACGTATTTTTTTTAGCGGCGTATCTCGACGTTTAGGGGTTGAAACAACCCCTCAAAAATAACGGATTTTATAGTTTTTTGCGAATATCTTCGAAAATATAAGGCGTAACGACAAAAAATTTGTACGAAATGTTTATGGCTTTTTGTGCTCTCTACAATGGCGTAATCAGATTTTTTAAATTTGTCAAATTTTTTGATTTAACCCCACAACACACCTATTATTTTTGCCAAATATAACAATTTTTCCAACGCAAAAATTTAAGAGCGTCGAATGCCAAATACATCCATGTATATTTTTATTATGATACCATTATTCGATTTTTGGCAAGACGAGATGATATGTGGTATAGGCGTCGCGCTGTAGGTAGGTGTTGCGTTATTTCTGTTCAGTTGCGCCGTACGCTTAAAAGTTTCCATTTGTATATTTTCTCATACTACAATATGTACTATATACTACGCCATAAGGGGTCATTCTACTTTGACAGCCCGAAAACTAGGCTATTTTTAACAATTTTTTTTCACAGTAAATATACCATATAATGAAATGATTCTTTTTGGGATTTATTAGAGCACTCTTAAATATAACACGAAAAAATTTTTGTCATAATTTAAAAAATTTTTACTTTAGCGTTTTTACAGCGTCAAAATAGCGTGTCGAAAAAGCTGCAAGCCCGCGGCGTTGATAATTTTTTTAATTCAGGCTTACCTAGAACAAAAAATCAAAAAGATTCTTAATTTGTATGAGTGTCGCTATGGCCCGAACTAAAATTAATAATTTTTGTTTAAAAGTAACAAAATGGCGCCGGTTTGAAAAAAAGTTTGAAAAAAATCGCCTCTTTGGGGGGTATTTTGTAATGTAAAAAGTGAAATAAAATAAACATTTTGACCTGATTTTAATTCGGGCCATAGCCATACATGTGTAAAATAAGCTCGTAAAATTTCAGACCGATCGGCGCCTTGGTTTTCGAGATTCTATCAACGCCGCCTGCAAAAATGTCGTTTCGAGAAAAACGCGTTTAAAGTTTTAAGTACCGAAAAATTGGATTTAAGAAAACATACTACTAATCAGCGATTCCAGCTCTATATAGCAATCCTTCAGCTACTTCAAACTCGTTATTTTCATTTTTCAAACTCGTCATTTTTTTTTCGCACCATCTGGACGGAGCGATCGCTCCGAGCGCACTACTTGAATTAGCTGTAAAGCATTGAAATAATCCGAATTTCTTCACCAAAATTATGGAAGACATTCTTAGAGACATATACTTTCGAAAAATAAAATAAAAAAAATTTCGATTTTCTTTACGTTATAAAGTAGAATGACCCCATAATAGGATTCTCCCGTTAGCCTCGGCGGGGGAGCAGGTGGAAAGTTCGGAGAAGTGGAAATTGGGTCGAAAACAGAGCTGTGTGGAAGGGTGGAGAGGTGCAGGATTGAAGGAGGGTGCGAAGGAAGTTGAGAGGAGGCGGTGGAATTGGAGGTGAGAATAGAATCGAGGTGAAGCGGCCAGAAATTGAGGGAGAAGAGGAGAGTTAACAGTGAGGTTAGGATGACGAAGAGGAATGAGAAGGAGGACGCGGCGAGGGGGAAGGTAGGAGGGGTGCAGAGTGAGTTGAGGTGTTGAGTGCAGAAGGAACGGATACTCGAACGAGCGGGAGCGAGGAATCGATCGTGAGATCGGCATGCGAGAGGGGTGATATACCGATGGACGGCGGATGTGAGAAAAGCGAGGGTAGTAGCGAGTTGGCTCGATCGATCGATTGAATGATCGAGCGGATCGAGCGGATCGAGTGATAGAGAAGTGCGTACCGGTATGGTAAGAAAGAGATAGAGAGAGTGGCAGAGGAAGTTAGCAAGAAAGTAGAAAATCGATTGTGAGATCGATCGAGTCGGCATGCGAGGAAGGTGATACCGACGGACGGCGGATGTGAGAAGTGAGGATAGTAGCGAGCTGGCTCGTTCGATCGATGAATGATCGAGCGGATCGAGCGTCAGAGAGATGCGTTCCGGTATGGTAAGAAAGAGGCGGAGAGAGTGGCAGAGGAGGTTAGCAAGAAAGTGGAAAGAGGAAAGGAGAGACGACAGAAAGGGTAATGTAAGTAAGGCGAAAAGGTAGTAGCAAAACGAGTAGGGGAGGAGGAGGGAGGAAGCCTCGAGCGGTGTGAGCTGATTGTGAGAGGTATAGATCGGCCGCCGCGGGGCAGGAGGTGCGAATAAGAGAGCTGAGGAAGAGAGGAGAAGCGCGTGAGGGTGAAGATGTTTCTGGCTGATAGCGCGAGAGGGAAAGGAAAGGCAAAGAGGGAGGGGGGCACAGGGAGAGAAAGAAGCTGACAATGGAATCGGTGGTAGAGGTGGTGTTGTGAAGGAATGTGATATGGGGCTAGGGGAAGAGAAGAAAGATGCAGAGACGTATACGGGGCGGGTGGGTTAAGAAGAGAGCAGGGATGAGAGTCTAATAGTTTATTAGTTACAGAAGAAGACGAAGGCAAAGAGACGGAAGGGCAGCAGAGAAAAGGATACATGAATATAAGTTGCAGCGAGGACCTAACGATGAAAGAGAGGAAAATGAGGTGGAGGATCGTGGATCTACTACGACATAATATGCGATGAAGGTTCAAGCAGAGGAAAAGATATCATGTAATCCGAAGTTCAAATGGCGTGTGCGCAAAACAGTACAAATTTTTACAGCATCTTTTCAGGGACGTACCCAACCCCCCGTACAAACTTTTAGCATCTTTCCTACCCCGGCCTGGCCATATGGGCCTTTTACAGTCTCGTACCCTCCCTCCCTTCCTCGTCCTCTACCCTTTCATTCTCCACCTCACCGCCCCGTCCACGATCCTCCACCTCATTTTCCTCTCTTTCATCGTTAGGTCCTCGCTGCAACTTATATTCATGTATCCTTTTCTCTGCTGCCCTTCCGTCTCTTTGCCTTCGTCTTCTTCTGTAACTAATAAACTATTAGACTCTCATCCCTGCTCTCTTCTTAACCCACCCGCCCCGTATACGTCTCTGCATCTTTCTTCTCTTCCCCTAGCCCCATATCACATTCCTTCACAACACCACCTCTACCACCGATTCCATTGTCAGCTTCTTTCTCTCCCTGTGCCCCCCTCCCTCTTTGCCTTTCCTTTCCCTCTCGCGCTATCAGCCAGAAACATCTTCACCCTCACGCACTTCTCCTCTCTTCCTCAGCTCTCTTATTCGCACCTCCTGCCCCGCGGCGGCCGATCTATACCTCTCACAATCAGCTCACACCGCTCGAGGCTTCCTCCCTCCTCCTCCCCTACTCGTTTTGCTACTACCTTTTCGCCTTACTTACATTACCCTTTCTGTCGTCTCTCCTTTCCTCTTTCCACTTTCTTGCTAACCTCCTCTGCCACTCTCTCCGCCTCTTTCTTACCATACCGGAACGCATCTCTCTGACGCTCGATCCGCTCGATCATTCATCGATCGAACGAGCCAGCTCGCTACTATCCTCACTTCTCACATCCGCCGTCCGTCGGTATCACCTTCCTCGCATGCCGACTCGATCGATCTCACGATCGATTTTCTACTTTCTTGCTAACCTCCTCTGCCACTCTCTCTGTCTCTTTCTTACCATACCGGTACGCACTTCTCTATCACTCGATCCGCTCGATCCGCTCGATCATTCAATCGATCGATCGAGCCAACTCGCTACTACCCTCGCTTTTCTCACATCCGCCGTCCATCGGTATATCACCCCTCTCGCATGCCGACTCGATCGATCTCACGATCGATTCCTCGCTCCCGCTCGCTCGAGTATCCGTTCCTTCTGCACTCAACAACTCAACTCACTCTGCACCCCTCCTACCTTCCCCCTCGCCGCGTCCTCCTTCTCATTCCTCTTCGTCATCCTAACCTCACTGTCAACTCTCCTCTTCTCCCTCAATTTCTGGCCGCTTCACCTCGATTCTATTCTCACCTCCAATCCCACCGCCTCCTCTCAACTTCCTTCGCATCCTCCTTCAATCCTGCGCCTCCACTCTTCCACACAGCTCTGTTTTCGACCCAATTTCCACTTCCCCGAACTTTCCACCTGCTCCCCCGCCGAGGCTAACGGGGGAATCCTATTATGGAGTAGTATATAGTATATATTGTAGTATGAGAAAATATACAAATGAAAATTTTTAAGCGTACGGCGCAACTGAACAGAAATAACGCAACACATACCTACAGCGCGACGCCTATACCACATATCATCTCGTCTTGCCAAAAATCGAATAATGGTATCATAATAAAAATATACATGGATGTATTTGGCATTCGACGCTCTTAAATTTTTGCGTTGGAAAAATTGTTATATTTGGCAAAAATAATAGGTGGGGGTGGGGTTAAGTTAAAAAATTTGAAAAATTTGAAAAATCTGATTACGCCATTGTAGAGAGCACAAAAAACCATAAACCTTTTGTATAAAACTCTTTTTCATACGCCTTATATTTTCGAAGATATTTGCTAAAAATGATAAAATCCGTTATTTTCGAGGGGTTGTTTCAACCCCTAAACGTCGAGATACGCCGCTAAAAAAAATACGTGTCTAATATTTTTTTATGCTCAACAACATATCCAAAGCGCATCCAAATCGGGTAGGTTCCAAATCGGGTTTTTTCAACCAATAAACGTCGAGATACGCCGCAAAAAAAATACGTGTCTAATGTTTTTCTCCCGACTGCTGCGAACCTTCGGTTGGCGAAGACGAGGGAGTATGCGTTTCACCGAGGCCGAATCTTTGTTACCTTAGTTCTCGATAACTACAACATACTTTGATATGTGCTTCCGTATATAAGTTTCTTATTGATTAAGCAAGGTTTATAGCGTATAATTATCATTAATCGTTGTGTTAATAAAAAAACGAAAAAACGATATATTACATTTATATGTCTCTTATTGGCTATCGACTGAGTTACAGAGGAAATTGGTTAACCAATGACATGCATCCGCATGGGGAATTTTAGTGATTTCTAGTTGCCTCTATGGGCTTCGGCAGAACGTACAGCTTTTCTATTCATCGCTGCACGCTCATTGGATATCGCGCATCGTGCACGATGTTATCGCGCGCGCTTGTCTGCTCTATTGCTCACATGTCATATTTGGTAGTTAGAGGTTAAGTTTGTTTATACAGGTTTAATCTTTACAAAATTAAATAAAAATATAATAAATAGTGTGATAAACAGTAATACACTGCCTAATACAAGTTTGTTTATCGAATCATTTCCTTGGAAATACCATGTGGTATCAAGTATCTTATATGTACGTGTGTATACATACAGGGTGTCAAGTAATAAGCGGATCACTGTTCGTGATGGGCAGCTAGAGCGGGTAAAACTGAAGCGAAAAGTCTTTTACTGTTTTGTAAGTATTTCAATAATTAATGAGAAAATAATTAATAAAGATACGCGAATCAAGATGCGTTCGTGCGATTCGACGAGAAAGAGCAGCCCAATCTTTACACGTTGCTAGGCCGCGGCGAGGTATTGGGAGGAACGCTATGTTTATAACAAAAATTATTAACTATACATGAGTGACACTCATTGTCATTATTGTTTATAAAGCACTCCTCTCATAATATTTCGCTATGCACATATAGTAACGTAAACATTGAGCTGCTCCTTCTCGTCAAATCGTGTGGATGCACATTGATTAATTCTCTTATCTTTATTAATTAATTCCCCATTAATTATTGAGAAATTTACAGTACGATAAAGGACGTTTAATTTGATTCAGTTTAATTCGCTCTTCCTGTCCACGAGAAGTGGTCCGCTTATTACCTAACACCCTGTATATACAATATATACATGTTTATATAATTGTAAATTTAAATTTATTATATATAAATAAAAATCATTAAAAATGCCAAAAAGATAGAGAAAATTACTTGTCATAATTGATCTCATATACTATTGTGTATAAGATTTAGATTATGCCTAGTACATTTTCAACTATTTATATATTATAAAATATGCTTCTGCATAGCATAGAAATATATATGCTGCTTTTAAAAGTATGAAATAAATAAATAATTAAAATCTTGCAACTGCAGCAAAAAATTAAGTAAACAAAAATATAATTAAAAAACAAAAAATAAAAACTAAAAATTAATTAGTAAAAAAACAGGTTAACAAAACTAAAAATTTAAAACTTAAAAGATTTAAAACGAACAAATAAAAACTAAAAATTAATTAGTAAAAAACAGGTTAACAAAACTAAAAATTAAAAACTTAAAAAGTTTAATAAAAACAAAAATTATAATAAAAAACAAAATACGAAAAACAAGAACTTAAAAAAATTAATTGGTAAAAAAGGTTAGTTTTTAAAAAAATAGACCCTCGACTGCTGCCTAAAGTAAGTTAAACTTTAATTAAAAAACAAAAAATTAAAAAGATTAAACGGAAAAAGGACAGGTTTAAAAAGTTTGAAATAATAATAAATAAAAAACAGTTTTAAAAAGTTAAAAAAATAAAAAATACAAAAAGGTATAATTTTTTAAAAATTTAATACATATATAATAAAAAATACTTTATTTTTACGCTATAATTAATTGCACATTTAAAAAGAGCTGTCGGGAGACGTCACGCCAAATTGTATACTTATTTGGCACATATATTGTACTTTATGTATATATTCGTACATAACATACACAGACACATACACGCGTACGCGCGTGTATATTTATATAATATGATTATATAATAAATATGATTGAGAAATATTAGATTTGGCGTGACGTCTCCCGACAGCTCTTTTTAAATGTGCAATTAATTATAGCGTAAAAATAAAGTATTTTTTATTATATATGTATTAAATTTTTAAAAAATTTTACCTTTTCGTATTTTTAATTTTTTTAACTTTTTAAAACTGTTTTTTATTTATTATTATTTTAAACTTTTTAAACCTGTCCTTTTTCCGTTTAATCTTTTTAATTTTTTGTTTTTTAATTATAGTTTAACTTACTTTAGGCAGCAGTTGGGAGTCTATTTTTTTTTTAAACTAACCTTTTTTACCAATTAATTTTTTTAAGTTCTTGTTTTTCGTATTTTGTTTTTTATTATAATTTTTGTTTTTATTAAATTTTTTAAGTTTTTAACTTGATGCTCAACAACATATCCAAAGCGCATTCAAATCGGGTAGGGACACTTCCGACCGTTCCCTTGTAAGTGTCGTGCTGGGCGCGGATATAAAAAATTGTTAAAAATTGTTAATTGGTGGAATATCGATCTGAAATTGTATGTGTACAACTTAATTCGGCCCGTTTTTTTGTGGTCAAAAATGCATTTATTTCAGAACAAAATGAATGAACAGATTAATCAAAGTATTGTCCATCGCTGGCTACTACTTTTTCCCACCTCTCAGGCAATTTTCGAATTCCATCTCGAAAAAATGTCTCGTCTTTTGAGGCGATCCAAGTTAGGAGCCAATTTTCGATTTCTGCGAAAGAAGTGAACCGGTGACCTGCCAAATCGTGCTGCATCCGTCGGAACAACCAGTAATCAAAAGGAGCAATGTCCGGAGAATACGGCGGGTGGGGTAGGACTTCCCATTTTAACGTTTCCAAGTAGGTTTTGACGGGCTTTGCGACATGGGGTCGAGTATTGTCATGCTGCAAAATCACTTTATCGTGTCTATCGTTGTATTGCGGCCGTTTGTCTTTCAGTGCTCGGCTCAAACGCATCAATTGCTTTCGATACCGATCGCCTGTGATTGTTTCAGTCGGTTTTAGTAGCTCATAATACACTACGCTCTTCCACCGCCATGCCGGTGTTCGACGTCAAAATCACCGTTCTTGAAGCGTTAAAACCATTCTCGGCACGTTCTTTCACTAATAGCGGCCTCATCATACGTATTTGAGAGCATTCGATGAGCCTCAGCCGCAGATTTCTTCATATTGAAGCAGAAAATTAAAACCTCCCGCAAATGCTGCTTAGTTAACACAAAATTTGACATATTCAACACAGTAAAAAACAAGGTTTTTGTATGAAACTCAAAGCGATATAAACTGAATATTATTGACAGATGTCTAACCTCTCTGAAACCGCCGAAATCAGCTGTCACTATGAAACATTCATAACAGCCAGAGCCATCTTTTGAAAACGGACCGAACTAAGTTGTACACCCAATACATGTGGAACTCGAACAGAACTTTTGGGAACTCTTGTCAAAACTGATAATATTCAACGCGTTTTGGTACTTTAGAGGAGAGGGTGTCGTGCTAGATTCGCGAAGTTAGCACGACATTTTTTCAATTTCGATTTTTTAATATAAGGAATGCGGTACTCTGTTTAATTTTTATCAGGAACTGTAGAACTATGAAAAATGCTACTGAAACTCTTAGTATTTTTTTGAAATTCAAAGAATGTCGTGCCAACTTCACAGACGCTGGGTATTGTACTTGTCAGAGGAAAGAACAAGGAAGAACGTAACGTAATTAGTCTTATGTTACTTACGTTACATTACGCTTTTCTTCGTGCGTTGTCACAAGATTGGCTTGCGTGTCGCGTAACGCAAGATTCTCACGTAAGGCGTAAGACGCTACGGCAATGTTCGTGCGCTGGCCCTCAATCTAGAGCTCGTACTCTAGGTACATGTGCACACGTTGCCAGCGTCTTATGATACCTAGGTTTTACATGACATCAAGAGAACATCAAATACCCTGACACGTCATTGCTCAATATCACATTGGATGCCGCAGACCGAGAACCTCCAGATGATCATTGGAATGTTGAGATTACGATGAATAATGCGTGCGTGCACGCACGCACGCACGCACGCGCACGCACACGCACACGCACACGCACACGCACACGCACACGCACACGCACACGCACACGCACACGCACACGCACACGCACACGCACACGCACACGCACACGCACACGCACACGCACACGCACACGCACACGCACACGCACACGCACACGCACACGCACACGCACACGCACACGCACACACACACACACACACACAGCACACACACGCACGCACACACAGTAGAGAGGGTTTGTACCGAATTTTCAAAATTGGGGTAAGAGCTATCTTCGCCATTTTTAGAGATATTTTAAATCCACAAGCGGGTGCTGTTTCGGAATCGGGTACAAATGATTCTAAAACACCACCTGCTTGCAGATTTAAAATATCTCTAAAAATGAAAAAATTGCCCTTATATTTTCACCCCCTTGTATCTCCGGAACCGTGCCTATCCTCATCTTGAAATTTTACTGGGATTAATGTTTCATCCAATAGTACTATTTGGCATAAAAAAAGTTTGAAATTCGAGGTCCAAAAAATGGGCGAAAAAACTGGTCTTTTTACCATCACTCTTTAATTTATATAAAATTTAAAAACTTAAATAAAATTTTTTATAATGAGTCAGAAGCTACTTATTTAAATATCTTATAAAACCTGTCATTTATAAACTAAATGCTCAATTTGCATTAATTAAGCATTAAATACGCATTTGAATGCGTGCATTTTGAACACACAATTAATGTGGTTTTGAAGCCAATGCAATTGTATGCGCATTAAAAGCATGTTACACGCACATTGGCGCTCCTTGGGTAATCTTTACTCTTTAATATTTTACTAATAAATAAGTTTGGGACATATGTTTATGTAAACTTTTTTGTTAATTTTGACCTAAAAAATAGTTCCCTAAAATAGTGGGAATTCTGGAACACCCTGTATACACAGTTCCTTATCAAGACCTAATCAGATTACTTGATTAAACTTTGCTTTCGGCCGTGCTATGGTTAGCCTAATTGGGTAATAATAAGGACCTAATCGGGTTGGCCTTAGAAAGGCATGCCTTAAGAATATCCGACCAGGCCCTTATGATATATCGGATCAATTTCTAGTCGGGTCATTATTTGTTTTTATGAATTCAACATTTATTTATGTTCCCAAGTTCAATTTTTCTAGTAGGTTACAAATGATTGAAAATCGCCGTCAGTCACGTTCAAAATCTGCAATTTGTCCGTGTCCAGAAAGCGATGCTTCAGTCTCACATTAACTAAAAAAAAAAAAATATATATATATATATATATATATAGCCGTTCGGAATCGGCGTTAAACTGTAGGTCCCATATACAATGTGTATAATCCACGTGCGCAACACATGTATATGAAGAGAAGTCACCACGCTCGGACACGAGTAATAGGACTGAGATAGGTAGGTAGTCGGCGAGAAAAAGTATAAATCTCATTATGTATTAAAATGTCCAAGTATCGATATATTATAATATTGTTACGCTCCCGATCCCGGACGAGCCCCCAAAAAGTGTTACGCTCCGTTCGCTCTACGAGTCGCGCGCACTCGTGAACGCGTTCGCGTACTCCCGGGATCGCGGAAATAACCACACTCGTTATACAAATAAGAACTCAAGTTTATTCAGGCTCAGAACGGAAGTACAGGAAAGAGTTTGGAGAACAGGTTCGAGCGGTTCGAATCTCCAGATCAATCTGACAGGCGATAATAAATCAATAATAATCCACATATGTCCCATTGTTAAGGGACGTGCTTCGGCTTGAAGCTTCTGCGGAGCGGAGCCAAATTCAGCCCACAAACGGGTGTCTCGGCACGGGCGCAACAATATTATACATTATTAATATTACACTGAAAGAAATATTTGACTATAATTGCATAGTAAAATAATTATGATAGGGGTTCCTATTTTTATAGTTATTATTGCTATAATATTAGTAAATATAACCTTACACTGAGAAAAAAAATAGTTGCAATTTTACCCTGACGGGGACAACTTAAAATTATAGTGAAATTGTGATAATTGCAACTATTTTTTTCTCAGTGTAAGGTTTGTTAGAGTAAAACATTTAAATTTCCCGCATTTACTAGTACGTTAGTATTTCTTAAAGGTTACGACATGGTTCCTATAGCGGTTGGTATGCTGTACTATCAGTTATAAACTTAAAGGTTGGCTATACTGAGCACGATATTCACTTTGGTTAAGTCGCGCCTCTATGCTCGACACAAAAACGTTACTCGGAGTATTCACAATAATAAAAAGATCATATTGATACATCAACATGGTAGCAGAGCGTGGTTTCTCATAAGTGGAAACTGTAGTGAACATTGATTAAGTGGAAACAGCAGTAAACATTGACAGTTCGGTTGCTCGTAAGTGGAAGTGAGTACGGCAGTGACAAAAGCGCGGTAGGGCGTGGCTGTCTGGTGCGTTTACTGGAAATCCACAAACATGGAATTTCATGGAATCGAGAAACTTCGAGGACTGGAATATCTGGAAATTTGCGGTGAAAAACTTGCTGCGTGGAACCGAGGGGGCATATGAGGTGTGCAACGGCGAAGTACAGAAACCGGCGCCGTTGATAGTGGCTGCGACCGCCGATACACAAGCTGCATACCAGGTAAACCTGAGAGCATGGGACAAGGTGGATCGCGCCGCGAGTCAAATAATCGTGAAAACCCTAGAATCAAAGGTAATGGCGCTGCTGGTGACGTGTGAATCGGCAAGAGAAATGTGGCTTAAATTACATTCAGTATAACAACAAACGAAATAGGCTGCACATACGGTTCAAACAGAATTTTTTAGTTTTAATAAAAATCCAGTCGATGATATAGTAACTCATATTGCTGTATGCAGCAATTGAATGTGAAGACGAGTCATCGCTCATGGTCAAATTGCTGGACTCGCTCCCGGATGATTACAAGAGCCTTCGACAGGCATGGTGGGCGAGGCTTGAAAATCAACAAACAGTCGCTAACTTGGTAGGATTGCTGACGTCCAATGAAAAGCGTCGACAACAACGAGCTGAAAAACAGGACGAGTTGATAGCACTAATAGCGAGTAAAGTCAAGATCCGAGGAAAGAGCGGCCGTGGCAGTATTAGCAGCAATAAAAGTAACCAGTCGAAGAAACCAGCTGAATCTACAGGTAAAAGTAACAAGGATAAGTTCTCAAATTTCAGGTGTTATCGGTGTAATGGCGTTGGTCACATTCGTCGTGACTGCAAAAAGAAAAAGCAAGGTGATACAGACACTTCGAAAAATGGATCAAAGGACGAGGCATTCGTCTGTAAGGCCCTCAGCGTTGAAGAAAATGATATTTGGATTGCTGATTCTGGCGCAACAGATCACGTAACCCATCATGGTGAATGGTTTTCGTCTTTTGAACGGTTCGTGACTCCGGTTAAAGTATATATTGGCAATAAATCAACGATGGATGCTCTTGGCAAAGGCACTATCAAATTCGAAGCACTGGTTGACGAAAAATGGACATCTTGTTATATGGAAAACGTCCTGTATGTACCGACTGCACGCAGAAATTTGTTTTTAGTTATCTCAGCGCTGGACAAAGGAATGTCATGTAATTCTTCTAAGAGCGAATGCAAATTCGTGAAAGACGGCATTGTCAAGGTTCATGGCGTTCGGGCCGGTCAATTGTTTAAGATGATAATCCGAATAAAGCAACCGGAAACTCCGTACGTAAATGAAGCAAATGTGTCATCGAAGGATACTTTGCACACTTGGCACGATAGGCTCGGACATCAAAATAAACGACACGTGAAGAAGCTTCTCAAGAAGCGGAATCGACTTCGTGGAAGATGATCAATTTTGCGGAACCTGTGTGGAAGGCAAACAGCATCGAAGCAGTTTTCGCGAGCGTCAACAGTGTGCTACAGAACCTGGCGAGATTATACATGCTGATTTGTGCGGTCCGATGGAGTGTGCATCACTGAGAGAATCAAAGTACTTCACATGCTTTACATGCGATTTCTCGAGATTACGCATGGTTTATTTCCTTAAGGAAAAATCGAAAACTGCGGAAAAGATTGCCGAGATGCTACAAGTTGTCAAGAATCAACGTGGGCGACCGATGAAGATCTTCCAGGGTGACGGAGTTCGATAACGCTGAAGTACGGAAACTCAAGTCAAACGGAGTAACACTGGCAATCACAAACCCATACTTCCCACAGCAAAACGGTTGTGCTGAGCGGACTAACAGAACCGTGGTGGATCTGGCTCGAACAATGCTTCTGGCGAAGAAGTTACCTAAGTTTTTATGGGCCGAAGCAGTGAATGCTGCGGTTTATACTTTAAACCGAACCAGACCAAGCAGCGTCGATGGAAAAACACCATATGAGCCGTTTACGGGGAAGAACATTCACCTGGAAAAATTTCATGTGATTGACACTGGGTGCTACGTGCATACGCCTAAAGAAAAACGCCAGAAATGGAACAAGAAAGGAAAACGCGGCATGTGTGTCGGATACTCGGACAACATGGATGGCTTTCGCGTTTGGCTCAAGTCAGAGAACCGTATAGTTCGGAGCATGGATGTCGTGTTTGAGCAGGAAACCGCGGGAAAGCTGTTGACTCTGTTTCCTGGTGAAACGAGTGATAATACGCAAGCCGAAGAATAGAAGAGTGAACCCGAACCAGTTGGCTCATCGCCTAAGTCGTCGCCTACGTTTCCTGAACCTGATCCGGAAAAGCAGACATGGGAAACTCCAGCGTCTTCTACGGCAGGACGGCAACTACGAGATCGAAAAACCTTACAGGAACCAAAGCGTCTGATTGAAATGATGCTTGCTGAAATAGATGAGCCTAGGAATTATAGTGAGGCAATGAAGTCAGCGGAAAAGGCGCACTGGATCGCAGCGATGGAGGAGTAAATGACTTCTCTGGAAGAAAATTCGACGTGGGACTTGGTCGAACTACCAGCAGGCCGCAAGGCTATTTCGAACCGTTGGATATATCGAGTGAAACGCAATGTTAATGGTGAAATCACTCGGTACAAGGCTCGTCTGGTCGTCCGAGGATTCAATCAGCGAGAGGGAGTCATTACACCGAGAATTTTAGCCGTGTTGTATGATTTGATACCACTCGGGCGGTGATAAGTGTTGTAGCAAACGAGAAATTGGAACTGGTTCAATTTGGCGTTAAAACAGCGTTCTTAAACGGCGTGATTGAAGAAGAGATTTATATGCAACCTGAAGGTTATGAGGACGGCAGCCAGCGTGTGTGTAGACTCCTAAAGAGCCTATATGGATTAAAACAGTCCCCGAGATGTTGGACTAAGCGATTTAAAGGGGTTATGATTTCTTTCGATTTACAAGAAAGTGTAGCGGATCCGTGCTTGTTTTATACGCTACTTGTTTGAGTCTACGAGCAGAAGGAAAAAGAGATGCGGCTGAAATTGTTAAGCAAGTTTCCTGTTATTCTCCTCAACGAGCTACAAAAATAAAGAAACTTAGAACGGAGCCTAAAAAAATGCCCCAGAAACTTATACCTGAAGAAGCTTTAGCATTATACATGGACACCAACTTAACAAAAAAACAATATATTACTATACAGCTGGTCAATAAACATCATATTGCAGATATTTATCCCAATTATAATAAGATACTTGAAGCAAAAAAGAAATGTTATCCTGAAGGCATCATAATAAGTGAAATTTCTGCAGAAGTTGGACTCCAACAGCTTGTAAATCATACTGTTCACAGATTGATTTCCGTTCAAACCGAAGTTCTTGAACTTTTAAATTTTAGCAGTGATGTACCTACAAACATATATTTAATTATAAAGTGGGGATGCGATGGTGCTGCAGGCCAAAGTCAATATAAGCAAGTTTTTGAAAGCGGCGAACATAACGACTCATATTTATTTACTGTATCTCTTGTACCATTATGCATGACTATGACAGATAGTAATAATAAAAAACACATAATATGGCAAAACATGAAACCGTCATCAACCAGGCACTGCCGTCCGATTAAAATTATGTTCAAAAAGGAAACGGCAGACTTAGTAAAGGAAGAAGTAAACAAAATTAAACAGCAGATCGAATTTCTGACACCCACATCCATGGAATTTAATGGAAAACGATTATTAGTACACGCACAACTATCTTTAACTATGGTGGATGGGAAAATATGCAGCTCTTTGTCCAATGTCGCTGGACAAAATTGTCATTTGTGTGGAGCTACACCCAAGCAAATGAATGATATCGACACTGTTTTACAGAGACCGATAAAAGAAGAAAACTTAGCTTATGGAATATCAAGTCTCCACGCATGGATCAAGGTTTTTCAATGTCTCTTGCATATTTCTTATCGTCTCGAAATAAAAACCTGGCAAATTCAAAAGTCAGACAAAGACAAAGTCGATCAGAGAAAGAAAGAGATCCAAGAAAGATTTCGTCGTGAAATGGGGCTCTTAGTTGATATGCCAAAATGCGGATTTGGTACAACTAATGATGGCAACACAGCCCGGCGATTTTTTGAAAATCCGGAACTTTCGTCGAATATTACTGGAGTAGACAAACAACTTATTTATAAATTTGGCATTATATTAAAAACCATTAGTTGTAGGTTTGAAATCAACGTTCCTCAATTCGAGAAATACTGCTTAGATACTGCCAGATTATATGTACAATTATACCAGTGGTATCACATGCCACAAAGTGTGCATAAAATATTAATTCACGGAGGAAAAATAATTAACACAGTTATTTTACCAATCGGTCAGATGTCCGAAGAAGCCCAGGAAGCACGGAATAAGGATGTCAAAAGATACAGAGAATTTCATTCAAGAAAATTTTCTAGGAAAGAAACTATAGAAGATATGTTTCACATGCTTCTTATTTCGTCAGATCCGATAACAACAAATTTAAGAATCAAAGACATCAAAAGAAGTGCTGCGTTACCCAAGGAAGTGCTAACCCTGCTGAAAGGTGCATCATCCGATGACTCTGTTATTAATAATCTAAATTACGACACTGACAGTGATTAGAACATTCTCACTATTTTTTATTGTTACTCCAAGTTGACAAACAATATATTTAATACTTCCAAATATGTATCATTTAATTTTTATATGTTCTAGAATCGTTACTCTTTATGTATATAACAAAAAAATTATAAACGTGTTTTTTTTTAGTACGCATTAAAATCAGTAATAAAATAGAGTTTTATTTTTTATTTCTGTGTAAATATTATTAAATTCCAACGTTATATAAACGTATATACGTATTTCTATAAATAAAGGTTGATTTGGTTTCTTAAATAATTTTCACCGCTCAGATCGGTCAAATTGACCTCTGTGCGACGGTTCAATTGTTATCAGCCAGGAGAGATATACTGAGGACATCATTCGACGTTTCAACATGGAAGATGCCAATTCGGTTTCGACCTCAGTCGAGAAGGGTCAACTTACGGAAGAAACGACAGATGCAGAGACAAATGCCCCATATCGAGAGGCAGTGGGATGCCTTATGTATCTGGCAATAACCACGCGACCGGGTTTGCTGTGAGTTACGTATCACAGTTCCTCGAGAAGCCTAAGGAACAGCATTGGGCCATGGTCAAGCGTATTCTGAAATACCTTAAGGGCACGACCACAATGGGCATTCGGTACAACGCTGCTGGAATGGCCGATGAGCTGGAATCTTACAGCGATGCCGACTACGCAAGTGACGAGGCTACGCGACGCTCAGTGGCAGTCAGTTTTCAAGTTTAGTGGAGGAGCTATTGTCTGGGCGAGCAAACGACAGCAGAGTGTGGCCTTGTCTACTACGGAGGCGGAGTACGTGGCCGCCAGTGAAGCTGCGAAGGATGTTGTATGGCTGAGCCGTTTGTTCAACGAAATTTCGCTATTGGGGAACGTGCCTCTGCTTCTGGTGGACAACGCTATCAAGTGCTATCAAGCTAGTGAAAAATCCAAACTTCCATAAGCGCTCCAAGCACATAGATGTGCGTGCTCACTTTGTGCGTGAACGGGTCCAGAATGGAGAGTTGAAGATAGAGGACATTTCAAGCGGGGAACAAGTCGCAGACGTCTTGACGAAACCGATTCCGCGCGTGCAATTTCAACGGTTGCGTGAAAAGTTAGGCATGGTTGTACATTAACCATGGACTATAGTTATATGGATCCTAAGATTTATTATTTTTGTTTCTAAAATCTTGTTTGTGGGAAAAGGGAAAATTTTAAGTTTAAGGGGAAGAATTAGAGTAAAACATTTAAATTTTCCGCATTTACTAGTACGTTAGTATTTCTTAAAGGTAACGACATGGTTCCTATAGCGGTTGGTATGCTGTACTATCAGTTGTTATAAACTTAAAAATTGGCTATACTGAGCACAATATTCACTTTGGTTACGTCGCGCCTCTTGCGCCTCTATGCTCGACACAAAAACGTTACTCGGTGTATTCACAATAATAAAAAGATCATATTGATATATCAACAAGGTTATATTTAAAATATTATAGCAATAATAACTTTAAAAATAGAGAACCCTACCATAGTTATTTTACTATGCAATTATAGTCGCAAATACCAAATACCCAAGAAAAAAGAATTAGATCTGCCGAGATATGGCCAGATCTGTTTCATCAGATCTGACCAGATACAATTTGATCTGCCGAGATATAATTATTTCCCGAATGTGTCCAGATCTGCTCAGATATAATTAAAAATCATGAAAGGATAAAACCATAAATATATCGATTTAATTCAGAATTGTGTGCCACTTTATTATAAGCGTGGACTCCGATACAACTGATATAAGTTGTACACTTGATTTATATACCGTCTTTATACCATCGTAAATATGAGAAACGGATCTCATCGAATGCCATCTATCGGATGATCCGACATTTGCACAGGAGTAACAAAAAGGTCGGGACACTGGATTATCTCAAAAAGATTATGTTTTCGGAAAAAATGTGTTATACAAAAGTTGTAGGGTACCCATTATGTGGTGATATTAGTTTGACCTTGAACAATCTTGGGAAAGTTACATCAAGGTCACATTGAGTTCTCTAAACAGGGACCCCTATTTTCCATATTATTCATATTCTTGTAGTCCTTGTTGAGACGTTTTTAAAACACTATAATAAAGCTCTCTTTCAATAAGAATATTTCCTGAGATATTTTAAATTTTCATATTTTTAATATAAAATATGAAATATCTCGTAACGTATTTACTTTTCAATAACTTTACCTTCATATTTTTATACGTTGAATAATGAAAGGAATCGATTGTAATAAAAAAAAAACACAGAAAAAAATTATTTGAAAAAATTTGATTGCATTGTTGTGCCGTAACCGGGATAAGTCCGGCACAGGATTCGGACATTCCGGGTCGGAGAATAAAGCTCGTCGCAATGTGTTGAATAATTAAAATATATTCTTCTTGTGCAGATTAACAATTGTCCCATTTATTTAAGTCCCGACAAATAGCTTAACGATAGTATTGTGACGCACGTGTTCGTTTCGATTTTGATTAGCGACTGCCCCCCGATCGTACGATTCGGCGGTATTTATCATGTCGAAGTCGTGTGCTGTTGCTAACTCGGAGGCTCCCGAGGTAGCGCTAACCTTACGCTGTCAACGGCTTGCGTTGGCCATCGCATCAGCGTTTTCGGTCGTCCCGGAGTTGAACGCTCCGGGTTCCGGTGTCGGTTTGCATCGGATGATCGATCGTCCTATGCAACCGTCAGGTTTTTCGGCAAATGTTCGATTCGACTTTGTCGCTAGGGTCGGATTACTTATGAATTAATCCTTATTACATTGTGCGCTCACAACAGCATTTTGTAGACGCATTTAATTTTGCAAAATTGTAAATGTAGAAATTAATATTATTCAATTTTTTCATTATTCTACGTATAAAAGTATGAAAGTAACCGGTTTCCAGAAAATCGGTCCATTAATGTATGAGTAGTTCGCGATCAGACAGACAGACAGACAGACATTAGAAAAATTTTGGAACCGGTTTCCCAAAACCGATTTCCCAAAAAACATTTTCGTGAAAAATAAGACTTTTTTTTAAAAAAAGGAACCATAAAAATTATGTATATTTCCCGAAAAATAATTTGGAACCGATTTCCAAAAATAATTCTTTAAGATTCGGTTGAAAAATTGGTAACAAAAAATAATACACATTATTGCCATCCCCAGAAAATTCTACCCCTGTTTTATATATAATTCTTTAAAATTCGGTCCATTAACGAATGAATAGTTCGTGGTCAAACTTTTTTTTTTTTTTTTAAAGAGACTAAAAATTACGTATATTTCCCGAAACATTTCTGAACCGATTTCCAAAAAATCGCTAACAAAAAATAATACACATCATTGCTATCCCCAGAAAATTCTACCCCTGTTTCATATATAATTCTTTAAGATTCGGTTGAAAACTGTACATTTGCATAGCGGACAAACATACATACATTTTTTCAAGAAAATCGATCCATTAATGAAAAATTAAACCCATCGACACCATCCCCGAAAAATTAGACAAATTTTGGCACTAATTTCTAGAAAATCAATCCATTAATGAATGAGTAGTTCGCAGTCAAACAGACAGACAGACAGACATTAGAAAAATTTTGGAACCGGTTTCCCAACAAATTGGTAATCATGCGCTGGCCACGTGGTCATGAATAACTTCGCACCAGAAAGCATTCCCATGAAATTGGCAACAATCATGCGCCAGAGTAACGTCGCCTCTCCATTATTTTCATGAACGCGGGATATCTTTTTAAACATATATTTACCCTGTTTCATATATAATTCAATTTCGGAACCGATTTCCAAAAAATCGGTAATAAAAAATAATACACACAATTACCATCCACAGAAAATTCTACCTCTGTTTCATATATAATTTTTTAAGATTCGATCTATTAACGAATAAAAAAATTTTGAAACCGGTTTCCCAAAAAATCGGTAATGATGCGGTTCTCAAAATACGCCTACGGTCTAAGTTAGAGTATCATGAGATAGTATACCAAATTTGGCTGTTCTAATTTGAAAACTGTAGATTTGCATAGCGGACAAACATACAAACATATATTCATTTATATATATTGTTGCGCCCGTGCCGCGCGCTTCATGCGAGTCGCCCGGTAGTAAATGTCGCGCCGCGAATCGTCCTTAGTGACGCTTGTTTATGTGAATATTGATTTTCTCTGATGCTCAATTTATTATTGATTTTCCTACCAGATGTTCAGTTATACCAGATGTTCTGTTTATACCCGATGTTCAGATTTGCTCTGGGTCTCGTCTCGTTCGGACGTGTCAGCCCGAGCTCTTCTTTAATAACGGGAGATTAATAAAAGAGTTTCCTTTTCTAACAACGTGTCCTCTTTTCTTGTGAGAGTCCTGAGAAACGCGCCGTGAGTGAGTGAGTGAGTGTAAACGTGCGGCTGACGCTTGACGAGCGTAACATTTTGGGGGCTCGTCCGGGATATGATAGGACGCGCGACGAGCGCAGAGATGGATACAAGGAGTACCAGGAAAAGACTCCGAATGGATACACCTCAACATTCGTGCGAGCGGGATTCTGCGGAAGCGACGGCGATGTCAACGGTTGCCGAAACTCTTCGGACCGTCATTCAGGAGGTCCGACTCCTGCGCGAAGAACAGTCGCGGAGGGAAAGAGAGTACGCCGAGACGTTCCGTCGGCAGGAGGATGAGCTTCGCCGTCTCCGTGGGATGAACTCCGGCGCGCAGACACAGCTAAGTCTTTCCAATAATGAAGCGGCCGGGGACTCGGGGGCGCGTGACGCGAATTTCGCAAGGGCGCGGAACGCTCGCGAGGGGGGCGCGGTCGCGGATGGCGCGGCGACGCGAGTTGCGGGCGGCCTCGGCGCGGAGACGCGAGACGCACACGCGGGCGAGAGAACTGCGATCATGAGCGGCGCGGAAACGCGAGACGCGCACGCGGGGGAGAGAACCGCGATCGTGAGCGGCGCGGAAACACAGAACGCGAGAGAGAGAATCGCAGACGCGTGCGGCGCACAAGTGCGGTCTGTGCGCGCGAACGAAAGTGTCACGGTCGCGAGTGCAGAGCTCGGGTATAAGTTAAAACCCGACACGTACGATGGGACGGTTTCCCTACATGAATATTTTTCGCAATTAAATTTGATCGCGCGAGCAAATCATTGGGACGACGCGACGAAAACGATCGCGCTGGCGTCAAGCTTGAGGGGAAAAGCGCGTTCGGTGTTGGAAACGGTACAAGATGTCGAGCGTTTGGACTTCGCGGAATTGAAAGCAAAATTTGAATTGCGTTTCGGGGAGGGGCGGCAATTGCAGAATAGCTACGCCGCGTTTACGAATCGTAAACAGAAATTCGGGGAGGATTTGGCGACACTCGGCTCTGAGATCGATAAATTGTCGCGTCTGGCGTACCCCGAGTGCCCGTTCGAATTACGCGACAAGATCGCTTGCGCACAATTTATAACTGCCGTCGCGGATAATTTTATCAGACGAGCGCTACAAATGGAAGGAATTACCTCTCTGTATGCAGCCGTTGAAAGAGCCAAGGCATTAAAGATTATTCAAGGGGATAATTGCGAGAGATTTAGGGAAAATTTCAATAAAAATTTCGCGAAAAGGGGAGTAGGGAACACGGTCGAGGAAAATGAAAAACGAGGTGAAGAAAAGAAAAGCGAAGGGAAAGAGAAAGGGGGGAAGGGCCCGAAAGGGAATTGGCGAGGCAGCAGGTTTAGCGCCAGCCGGGGGGAGTGCTGGACGTGCGGTAAAACTGGGCATTACCGATCGGAATGCCCAAATGAGGGAAACGCGGTTTAGTTGAGCTCGAAGGGGTGGGCTCAACTTTTGCGAGAAAGCCCCCAAAAGTTTTTTCGTGCGGAAATTTTGTAGTTAATAAGAATAATAAAAATGATTTTCGTTGTAATAAAAATGATTTTCGTTATGATGGTTTATTGGATGGTAAGAGGTGTTCTTTTAAGATAGATACGGGCTCCGATATTTCCATTGTAAATTCCAAAATAGTTGAAGAAGTAAAAGAAAGAATTAAAGTAGAGGGTTGTTATATGAGATATCCAACTGGAGAGAGAGTTCCTTTAGAATCTAAAATCAAGGTTGATGTGCAAATTGGTAAATATTCTGTTGAAATTCTTATGTTTGTAGCAGAAATTTCTGACGAATGTTTATTGGGTAAAGATTTTCTGGAAAAAGTGAATTTAAATCATGTTTTCGAATCTTTCTTTGCTGATTCTGTTTTCAACAAGGAGAAAATATTTAATTGTTCTCGAATAGAGACTTCTTTTGATGGGGACTCATTTATCTTGAAAGAACTTCTTGCGAATAATTCCTTATATTTGAATGAATCTCAGAAAGAAATTTTTGCTCATTTTCTGAGAGATTTTCAGGATGTATTTTCTGAGGAAATAATTGCAGGAAATTGTGATGTTATTAACCATGTTATAGATGTGAAAGATTCTTCTCCCATTAAACAGATTCCCCGACGTATTCCATTTCAAATGCGTGAGGAAGTGAATAAAATTATAGAGGATATGAGGAAACAAGGGGTGATTGAGGAATCGCAGAGCCCCTGGGTATCACCCGTAGTTCTTGTTAAAATGAAGGATGGCTCCATCAGATTTTGTGTGGATTATCGTAAAGTAAATGCTGTAACTAAAAAGGATTGTTTTCCTCTTCCCAGAATAGATGAAATTTTCGACCAATTATCAGGTAACATCTGGTTTTGTACTTTAGATTTAAAAAGCGGATACTGGCAGATTAAAATTCGTTCCGAAGATAGAGAAAAGACAGCGTTTTCTATCGGTAGCGGTCTCTGGCAGTTCACTGTTATGCCTTTTGGCCTTTGTAACGCCCCCGCTACGTTTCAGCGTCTTATGGAGAAAGTTCTTAAAGATTTGTTATTTAAAATTTGTTTAGTTTACCTAGATGACGTAATTATTTTCGGTAAAAGTTTTGCTGAGATGCTAAACAATCTTGAGACAGTGTTTTTGCGTCTTAGAGAAGTGAATTTGAAATTGAATCCTAATAAATGTACTTTTTTTAGTAAAAGTGTAAAATATTTGGGACATATTATTTCGGCGGAAGGCATAACTACTGATCTTGAAAAGATAACTGCGGTGAAAGATTGGCCGGTACCGCATACGAGAAAACAATTACGGAGTTTCTTGGGTTTTTGCTCGTATTATCGGAAATTCGTTAAAGGTTTTTCTTCCTTAGCAAAGTCTCTTTACTCCCTCACAGGAAACCAAACCAAATTTGTTTGGAGGGAGGAGCATCAAAGAGATTTTGAAGAGTTAAAGCAGGTTTTATCTTCTCCTCCGATTCTCTCTTTTCCTAAAAAGGAAGGAGAATTTGTTTTGGATACCGATGCTTCGAATATCGGTATTGGCGCGGTTTTATCGCAAAAACAAGAGGGGAGGGAAAGGATTATAGCTTTTTATAGTCGGGTTCTAAACAAGGCGGAGATAAATTATTGTGTCACTCGCCGAGAGCTTTTGGCAGTGTTGGACTCTGTGAAATTTTTCCGTCATTATCTTTTGGGACGGAAGTTTGTTATTCGTACTGATCATGTTTCTTTGAAATGGCTTATATCTTTTAAAGATTTGGAAGGCCAGTTAGCCCGATGGATGGAAAGACTCCAGCAGTACGAATTTGAAGTTATTCATCGTAAAGGGGAGTCTCACAAGAATGCTGACGGTCTATCTAGGCGACGGTGTGAAAAATTTGGCTGTTCTTATTGTGAAAAGGTTGAGGAAAGGAGTATCAAGGAACAGGATAAGATGGTTGCTCGTATAATTCTTCAAGGAGAGAGCCCAGAAGTTTGGCGTAAGGAACAGACTGAGGACGCAGAAATTGCATTCTTTCTGCGAGCCAAAGAAACAGGGATCCGCCCACCACGCTCTGAAATTCCTGGTGGGGACGTTTCTTCTCAGATTTATTGGTTACATTGGGACGCTCTGGTTCTAAAGGAAGGAATCCTCTATAAGAAATGGGAAGCTCCAAATTTGAAAACAAGCTTTCTTCAGCTTGTTGTTCCCCGAAGTCGTGTCAAAGAGATTTTGGAGGAAGCTCATGATTCTCCCTCAGGAGGACATTTTGGTGTTAACAAAACTCTGGAAAAGATCCGGCGGCGTTTTTACTGGGCAACCTGCAAACAGGATGTGGAGGAGTGGTGCAAATCTTGCACAGTGTGTATTTCCAGGAGGGGCCCTGCTGGAAAAGGGAAATCCCCTTTACAGATTTATAATGTAAAGGCACCATTTGAAAGAATCCAAATGGATATTCTTGGCCCTCTTCCTATGACCGCATCCGGAAATAAATATCTTCTCGTCGTAGTGGATTGTTTCACTAAATGGGTGGAAGCTTTCCCATTAAAGAATATAAGAGCAAGAACTGTAGCAGAAATTTTTGTTAGTCAATTTGTCTCCAGATATGGAGTTCCTTCGGAGGTGCACACAGATCAGGGAAAGAATTTTGAATCGAGACTTTTTGCGGAATTAATGGATCTTCTTGGGATTAGGAAGACGAAGACTACTGCCTTACATCCTCAATCGGATGGGCAAGTTGAGCGTCAACATCAAACTATTACTAACTATTTAGCGAAGTATATTTCTAGAAATCAAAGGGATTGGGATCAATGGATTCCTATGTTCTTGTTAGCCTATAGATCTTCAAAACACGAAACCACTGGTTTGACTCCTGCGGAATTATGTTTTGCTCGAAATCTTAGACTTCCTTTAGATTTGTTGCAGGGAAATCCACCGCAGCCTCATGGGGAGGAGGAGCAATTTGACGGATTTATTGGAAATCTTAAAGAAAAACTGGAAGAGATCCATTCTGGTGTTAGAGCACGCATGGACGTTAAGTCTTCTCGGATCAAATCCTGGTATGATCGGGGAGCCAGACGAATTCTTTTTCAGGTAGGACAGAAAGTCTGGTTCTACAATCCCCGTAGGATCAAGGGGAAAGCCCCGAAATTGCAGAGCAATTGGGAGGGCCCTTTTTGTATTGTGAAGAAACTGAGTGACGTTGTTTACTGTATCCAGAAATCACCTCGTCATAAGAAGAAAATTGTTCATTCGGATAGGTTGGCTTTGTTTTCTGAAAGAAAATTGAGTTGAGGTTGTAAAAAATCGGAGCTCGGATCAAAGGGGTTCTAAAAGCAATAATTTTAGTTTACAAATGAAAGGAGGAGGGTCCCTAAGGCCTGTTTTTGGCACCCCTTCAAAATTGGACCAAAATGGCTGAAATCACTTCCTTATACCCTTGGAAGTAATATTTAGTCAATTCCAGCCTAAACAGAAGTATTTAGAGTGTATACTTCAAGTATACATGGTGCATCAGCGTGCCCGTATCAAGCATTTTTTTGGAAAACTAAGCGTTTTTGAGAAAAATGTTTAAGATAAAAGTTGTATGGTTTCAAGGGGGACATAAGATGGTGTCATTGGTTTGACCTTGGATAGTCATTTGAAGGTCACGTGAATGTCGATTTCAATATTTTATATAGAACCTCCTATTTTTACATATCTTGTAGCTTATCTCGAGAGCTTTCCAAAACACTGTCGTAGATCACGTAAAAACACTTATTACAAATACTTCTGAAAAAAATGACTGACGTATTTTCTGCCGCAAGGCTAAATACAAAGTTTTGAAAAGAACTGTTTTAAGAACCTTGTATGCACCTTTTTGAGCAACTACGATCCCTTAAGCTTTTAATTCAATAGACCAGGTTCTGCTTATGTCCATGGCCTTATATCGGACCCTATCTCACATCTTAATGTCAGAGATACACAAAATGCGTGTATGCGTGTACCCAGGGACCTGGTTACGATAAAAATAAAACTAGTTCTTGTCAGAGCTGCTTCTCGAGATTTTCTTATTACGCAAAAAGATATCTTGTTATTTTTGAGTTTTTCTTTATTTTTTCTCCTTCTTTAGTTTTTAATCTTGCATAATTATTCAGATTTGTTCTACAGTGAATTGCAATTCATAATTAGGCGTTTCCAATATGGCAGAAAATATTAATGTTCCTGCAAACGAAACAATAACTATTCCTTTTAGTAGACCATCTATGACACATAAATGCATTATCTGCAAAGCTAAGTCGCCGCTTGTTGTTGTACCTTCCCTGGCTAAACTTCGGGTTTTTGTTAAGCGTGGATTGATAATTCACGGAAGGGCACGATGTTGCAAGAGACATTTAAATGGCAGTTTTTTTTACGTCACTGATTCAAATAGTATTAAAGCAGTTTCTGATACAAGTACATTAAGTGCATCACAGATAACTGATCTGCTAAATGACCTTCGTGCTTGTGTGGAGAGAGGGTTCTTAGATTTTGAAAATCCAGGAGCATTGAGTGATATTGATTACCACCGACTTACCGGAATATCTGGCGCAAACTTCGACAATCTTTTCAGTTATGTGAAAAGTGAAATCCGTAGTACGCTTGCAAGAAGTGCACGTACTTGTATTGCAATTCTTCTTATGAAACTTAGAACTGGACTATCCCACTCAATTCTTTCAACCCTCTTTGGTTTGCCTAGAAGAACAATAGGTAAGGCAATTCACTCTGCTAGAAAAGCACTTTTGAAGTGCTTTGTTCCTATGCATCTCGGTTTGGATCACATAACGAGAGACGATTTCATAAAAGAGCATACTAGGAATTTGGCTAAGGATTTATTTGCAGAAGGCAAAGATGTAGCAATCTTAGTAGCAGATGGGACATATGTTTACATCGAAAAAAGTAGCAATTACTCTTTTCAACGAAGGACTTACTCTCTACATAAAGGAAGACCTCTAGTCAAGCCTATGATGATGGTCAGTACCACTGGGTATATTTTAGAAGTATTTGGCCCTTACTTTGCGGATGGGAAAAACAATGATGCAAGTATACTGAACAATTTGGTGAAGCAGACACGTTCTCGCCTTTTGCAATGGATAAATCCTGAAGATGTGCTGATTGTTGACAGAGGATTTCGTGATGTGATTATGACTTTGGAGGAGTATGGATTAATTCCAAAAATGCCAAACTTTTTACAACAAGGAAGTCAACATGATACTTTGAGTGCAAATGAATCCCGACTTGTGACCGCGATACGTTGGGTTGTTGAAGCTGTAAACGGGCTACTAAAAACGTGGAAAATGCTTGCTCAAGTTATCCCCAATAGTCAAATTCCCTATATTGATGACTTTGTAAGGATTGTGGCTGCACTTTGTAATGCTTATAGACCGCCAAGAGTGGAAGCATCATCACCAGATGATGAAATAATTGCGCAAAGAATGCTTGCTCGAAGTAAGAAAACGAATGATCTCCAAAAATATATAGAGGACAATGGATGGATTAGAAGGTCAGTTATTTGGAGAAAAATTGAAGCGACTTCAATTGCAGATTTTCCACGTTTGACATTGGATGATCTTCACAAAATCACCATTGGAGTATACCAACTAAAACAAGCGTCATCTTATGCTAGAGAACATATGTCGGATGATGGTAATTACATTCTCTATGTGCACCAAGAAGAATCGGACATTTTAAGAGTCAAATTGCAATCACGGCATACATCCTCAAAACAATACCAACTTTGGATTCGGTACGAAAGAGACAGTTTTGACCCTATAAGAGGCTGGTACTGCCAATGCAAAAATGGTGCGCGGACGGTAGGATGCTGCGCACACATTGCATCTGTATTGTGGTACCTAGGTTATGACAGGCATCAAGTAAATGCACCACGATATCACAGTGACGTGTACCCGGATTATTTGTTAGACGCAGCCACTTGGTCGGAGACCGAGGAATCAGAAGAAGAAGAAGATGAAGAAGAACAATAATTCAAGCACCCCAAAAGGTGAGAGGCAAGGGGACTCACCTTAATCAAGCACCCCAAAAGGTGAGAGGCAAAGGGACTCACCTTAATCAAGCACCCCAAAAGGTGAGAGGCAAGGGGACTCACCTTAATCAAGCACCCCAAAAGGTGAGAGGCAAGGGGACTCACCTTAATCAAGCACCCCAAAAGGTGAGAGGCAAGGGGATTCACCTTAATCAAGCACCCCAAAAGGTGAATGGCAAGGGGACTCACCTTAATCAAGCACCCCAAAAGGTGAGAGGCAAGGGGACTCACCTTAATCAAGCACCCCAAAAGGTGAGAGGCAAGGGGATTCACCTTAATCAAGCACCCCAAAAGGTGAGAGGCAAGGGGACTCATCTTAATCAAGCACCCCAAATGGTGAGAGGCAAGGGGACTCACCTTAATCAAGCACCCCAAAAAATGAGAGGCAAGGAGACTCACGTAAATCCAACACCCCACTCTACGTGGCTTCTTAAAGGAAGATTACGTTTACGATTTTACTGTTCACGTGTGGAGAATCAACAAGAATAAATAATATGATTTCAATCTCGGATCTCCTTAAGTAACGTTTCTACAAATCTATTTGTAAGAAGCCTCATAACTCGCAAAGTACTTAATGAAAAATGACTTAGTTATAAATGTTTTGGAAAGCTCTCGAGATAAGCTACAAGATATGTAAAAATAGCAGGTTCTATATAAAATATTGAAATCGACATTCACGTGACCTTCAAATGACTATTCAAGGTCAAACCAATGACACCATCTTATGTCCCCCTTGAAACCATACAACTTTTATCTGAAACATTTTTCTCAAAAACGCTTAGTTTTCCAAAGAAATGCTTGATACGAGCACGCTGATGCACCATGTATACTTGAAGTATACACTCTAAATACTTCCGTTTAGGCTGGAATTGACTAAATATTACTTCCAAGGTTATAAGCAAGTGATTCCAGCCATTTTGGTCCAATTTTGAAGGGGTGCCAAAAACAGGCCTTAGGGACCCTCCTCCTTTATAAATATGTGTATGATTAAATAAAGAATTCTGAAACAATGAGTTTTGATTTGATTACGGTATTCTGTTTATTCTCAGTTACTGTGCGTGTTACTCTTGTTTTCCTAGAGGAAGTCAGCGGTACGCAGAGAGATTACTGCGGCAGAACATCGGCCGAAGACTCCTCTAAGGAAGTTTTTCTAAGAAGACTGCCTCGCCCACGGTTTTTGAGCTGTGGTTTTCCCGTGGGACGTAGAGCAAATGCTGAGGCAGGGACTTGGGGAGTCTGAAAAGACGCTGGGTCCACACAAGTTCCCCCCCCCCCCCCTTGTCTGAAGAGTTAGTGGAGCGGCGTCGTGGAGGTCGGCAGCGGGGGAGCACGTCAAGAGAGCAGAGCTTCTTCTGGGTCGTCTGAAACCGGCGGAGGGGGGAGTCTGGCCAGCTCCCTCCGGAAGAGGAACGGTTCGGGAACCTGTTGTGTGGCTTCTGGGGACCAGGAAAGATGGGGTCCAGAAACTTGGAGCAGCAGCTCAAGTAGGACAAGTTAACCATTGGGTGCCCTGGGGTCCACGGAACAGAAGTTAGACTGCAAGAGACTACCCTCCCGGATTGTCGGGACGACAATCTTGGAAGAGGGGGGGTAGTGTTGCGCCCGTGCCGCGCGCTTCATGCGAGTCGCCCGGTAGTAAATGTCGCGCCGCGAATCGTCCTTAGTGACGCTTGTTTATGTGAATATTGATTTTCTCTGATGCTCAATTTATTATTGATTTTCCTACCAGATGTTCAGTTATACCAGATGTTCTGTTTATACCCGATGTTCAGATTTGCTCTGGGTCTCGTCTCGTTCGGACGTGTCAGCCCGAGCTCTTTCTTAATAACGGGAGATGTAATAAAAGAGTTTCCTTTTCTAACAACGTGTCCTCTTTTCTTGTGAGAGTCCTGAGAAACGCGCCGCGAGTGAGTGAGTGAGTGTAAAACGTGCGGCTGACGCTGACGAGCGTAACAATATTATATATATATATATAGGGGCAGATCCATTACTTTTCGACCAAAAGTTGCGGGGGTGGGTCACCGATTTTGATGCCGATTTTTTCCTCGAAAGTACACTAGAAAAGGAGATGATCCTGAAAATTTGAGCCCGATTCGATCAAATCGGCCGCTGGAGAATTGTTTGAATTTTGAAAAAAGTCGATTTTTCAGTCATTTTCAAAAATTATATCTCAGCTCTATATAACTTAGAGACTCGTTTGAGGCCGCATTCTTTTCTGTAAACACTCTACTTTTAAGGAAAAAATTGGTCATTGGTTTACACTCAAGTCCGGCTTCACGGCGAGCTGCCTAACTAACCACTGTTTTAGAGAAATTTTGCCTATTTTTTGATTTAATATGACATTTTTTGTGGTTTTATCATCAATTTTGTAAATTTAATGTAAATAATTGATATTTTTCGGAAAATATATTCGAAATAAGGAGCAAAACGGATGTTTGAGAAATTGAGGGAAAAAATTAATATTTTTTTATTTGATTATTTGTTTAAAATTTTTTAAAAAGTAAATATTTGTTCATTTCTTTTTAATAATATGTTGAATACAAATTTCCAAAGTATTGAGAACTATCATATAAAACTGTACCAATACACATTTGACAATAAACATTAAAAATAACAGTATTAACGTTAGTACTATAAACTTTGCGTTTGCTCCTTATTTTCGCCGAAAAATATCAATTATTTACATTAAATTTACAAAATTGATGATAAAAACACAAAAAAGTCATATTTCGAAAAGTTGACTTCATTCGGGAAATTTCAGGGTTGTTTAAGGATATAATGAAGTATATTCCCTGATTTATTTTGAGTTGAAAGAAAAAAGTTCTGGCTATCTGAAAATGGCGATTTTTCCCGGCTTTAGATGGGAAATAGCCACGTCAGATTTCTTCTGGGTCGTCCTGGCCAGCTCCCTAACTTCGGGAATCAAAAATAGGCAGAAATTTCAAGTGGACAAGTTAACCAGCCCGTCCCGGAACAGAAGTTAGACTGCAAGAGACTACCGGATTTACCTTGGAAGAGGGTTACATGCGAGTCCCTAGTAAATGTCGCGCCGCGAATCGTCCTTAGTGACGCTTGTTTATGTGAATATTGATTTTCTCTGATGCTCAATTTATTATTGATTTTCTACCAGATGTTCAGTTATACCAGATGTTCTGTTTATACCCGATGTTCAGATTTGCTCTGGGTCTCGTCTCGTTCGGACGTGTCAGCCCGAGCTCTTCTTTAATAACGGGAGATTAATAAAAGAGTTTCCTTTTCTAACAACGTGTCCTCTTTTCTTGTGAGAGTCCTGAGAAACGCGCCGCGAGTGAGTGAGTGAGTGTAAACGTGCGGCTGACGCTTGACGAGCGTAACATATATATATATATATATATATATATATATATATATACTGTGTTTCAAGTCCAATAAAAAATCGGCGCGCAGTTAAATAAGTTGGAAAAAAAATATATGTGTATAGATATATATATATATATACACATATATTTTTTTTCCAACTTATTTTACTGCGCGCCGATTTTTTATTGGACTTGAAACACAGTTATTGTTGGAATTAAAACCCTTCCCTCCCCGGAATTAAATCGACTCGATTTAATTATCTAAAAACGTAAAGAATTTAAATTCTTGGCCAAAATGTTACCACAAAAGATTTTAAAATCATTTTAAAACATTCCTGAAACCATTTTAAAATGTTTTTGCAATATTTTATAGAAACATTCAGAAATATTTTTGAAAATATTTTGTGCTGCATGGGATGTTACGGGTATAAGCCTGGCATGTTAATAAACGTCACTCAAGCGAATACAATACTGAATTTCGTCAACAAATAACAGGAACAACTGATAAACAGGATTTTGGCCGCAGCGAACACGATTCGTGCTACTCCAGGGATCTTTTAAGAGAAATACGATCAATGATTCGCCATTCCAAGCTTTGTTTACAGGTCATTGGCGGTCATTTTGAACAACTTCTGTAACTGCGGGTGGGTAGGCAACCGCTACCCAGCAAGGCGATATGTTGTGTGCAGCGCAGCCCTCCTGACTTTTGCGTCGCCTACCTCTATCGGGATAACGATGCGACGTCGACCCTTTGTTGTTTAACAAAAATATTTGTTGTGCCCTCCTCTACCCCCCTTGAAATTTTGGCACGGATTTTTTAATCGCCATGTATGACCAGATCTGCACAGACATGAGAAATCATATCTGAGCATATCTGACCAGATAAAATTTGAACTGCTGAGATATAATTTGATCTGGTTAGATCTAATCCTTTTTCCCGGGTATTTTTTTCTCAGTGTACGTTATATATATTCTACCTTGAAAAAGAGAGAATTAGTGATAAAAAAGTTATTATCTAATAATGAGTGAGCAATCATCCAAATTGAAAGATACCTTAAGGTCTACAGTAAAAGTAGGACGAGGCACCACAGTTTTGAAGAAATTGCAATATGTGAGTACATTTAAAAAAAGTGTGCAAATTAGAAACTTGCACATTGCTTCCTCGTTATTATAGATCGCTATCATTCCTCCTATTTTATTTCGCTCACAAAGCTCCTCTTATGAGAAAGCTTGTATTTTATTTGATGCATAATTATTAGTTTGGTTTCCTCATAGAGGAAGCTTAATGAGCGAAATAAAATAGAAGCAATGGTAGCGATCTGTAATATGCAAGGTTCTAATTTGCACACTTTTTTTAATTTTAAATTTAAGGTGATGCTGGAGTCGTCTGTATAACCGACAAAATTACCATTTTCTATGTTATCGACCTATATCTGTCCTTGTATAGACAAGGATATAGATAAGGATAGCACCTACATTGCACGCACACATACGCACGAATCGTCATATACACTATACTCTTATATTAGACTTCTAATCTGGATTTGGAGGGTTTATCGATGTTTTTCTTGTTGTGCAATTCAGGGAAACTCGTTTTCACGTTCGTATCAATAGTATATTTTTTATATGAAGCACATTTTGTTATGAGTTGACAGCGATCGCTGTAACTCGAGACGCCATATTAGGATAAAAGTAGGTAAGGAAATCTGTAATTCCGTAATTTTTTTCTCGTTTTTTTATATAAAATCGGAGTTTCCCTGAATCATTGATGTATGTACTGCAATTATGCAGAAGCATTTTCAATTCTGTTAAATTAATACGACGCTACATGAGTAGAAAGAAAATGGTAATTTTATCGATAAAATGCAGACGACGCCAGCGTCGCCAGCATCACCTTAAGAGAATCCTATAGTAGCAGTAACTACCGACATTTCTTTATCAAAAAAAATTTTTTAATTGGCTTTACAGAATTGCAAACTCTTTTACAGAATTAGCAGTATTGCGTGTAGCGAGAGATGGCGCAGCAATCGGACAAGGACAGATATATCATATAGTCATCTCGTTAGACAAGGACAAATATAGGCCGGTAACATAGAAAACGAATTAAAACGGAATTAGAAATGTTGACATTATCGACATCGGCGGAGTTCGGCCTTTGCTATAGAATCTCCTTAACTTTTTTATGAACTGATAGACGGTCAGCTTAGTAGCACAAGCTTTACAATCGACGCAATGTTAAATCAATGTTGACTTTGGGAGTTCAGGCTACATGGTCCATATAATATATGGACTTCGCATATGGATTCTTGATAGCGTATAAAGCTGGGTCTAATCAACCAAATCTTAAAGAATTATATATGAAATAGGGGTCGAAAAGACTGAAGAATATAATAATAGAATTATAAATAATAGAATTATAAATAGTCCGATATCTCACAATTGGCGGAAGTTAGAGCCACCACGGACATTTCTGAAAAAATTCAAAATTGTATAAAGAAAGAACCCTTTTACTGATTATCGTCAAATTGAATACCTTCCTTTAATGATACTCTATATAAAATTACATATATAACTTATACACTTTTTAAACAGAAATTGGTAACCCCTTCACCGATCCTCGCCAAATTCAATAACAACCTTCCTTAAATGATACTCTATTTATCAAATATCTTATACATTTTCTAGGCAGAAATCAGTAACCTCTTCACCAATCCTCGCCAAATTCAATACCAACTTTAATGATACTCTATCCATAAAAAAAATTCAGCTTGGTATCTCAAAATTTGCAGAAATTAGAGCAATCACGTTATAGATTTTCTTTAGATCGAAATTAGTACCCCTTTATTATTAGCAATTTTTCTAATTTTTAAAATATTTTTTAGTCTTTTCTCTACCCCTATTTCATATATAATTCTTTAAGATTTGGTTGATTGGTTCTTAAGTTATAGATAAATCCGTACATGCACGCACGCAAGCACGCACGCACGCACGCACGCACGCACATACGGACATTTTTTAAATGCGATTTTTCGACGTTTTAGAACATTCTGAACACATTGGCATCGAAAACTAAAAAAACAATTTTTTCTTCGGTCTTTTCTACCCCTATCTCATGTATAATTGTTTAAGAT
The DNA here is from genome assembly GCA_035220575.1 of Temnothorax rugatulus. Lineage (NCBI taxonomy): Eukaryota > Metazoa > Arthropoda > Insecta > Hymenoptera > Formicidae > Temnothorax > Temnothorax rugatulus. The sequence continues at coordinate 40,441 of JASTWL010000718.1, read as the reverse complement.
TTGATTGATTAGACCTAGTTTTATACGCAATTAAAGGTCCATATACGAGATTTATGAAAACAAAGCTTCCTCTATGAGAAAGCAAAATTATACATGAAATAGGGGTAAAAAAAACTGAACAATATAATAGAATTATTAAAAAATTGCTAATATAATAAAAAAGTGTGCAAATTTGAAATTTGTGGTGTATGAGGAAGCAAAAAAGCGGGATTAAATTTAATAAAGACATAATAAAGAAAATCAAATGTTACTAATTTATCATATTCACTTGATGCAAACCTTCTGATATCATTGTTTTTGTGGTAAAAAATACAAATTAGAATTAAGAAACCAATTTAGATCAAAATTCATTTAGTAAAGATTTTGTACGGAGCGCGTACACTTGACGTATTTTTAACTTCTTCTTCTTTTTTTTTTTTTTTTTTTTAAGAAATTTTATACAAATTCGAAATACTCTGGGAATATTTGAACGTCTTTGACAGCTCACAAGTCGATACAAAGCTTGCGTTGCTAAGGAAGAAATAAATAATTTCCAACAATTTTTTAAATAAAGTTCTTGCACACTTTCGTACATAAAAAATATTTATAATTCGGGAAAGTAGCGTTTTCTAGCCCATATTCATATGACTTTTTCCTTTCTTATTATAAGTAGAATACGCTCTTGAAGTTTAGTTTCCTATTTATGAAACATTCTGTATAAATGCTTATTACAAACGTAAATTTGCAAAAAAAAATAAAATTGACAGCTAAAACATACAAACATTTAAAAGGAATACTGCTCTATTAAATTAGTTATATTTAAGTAGCCCTTCTAAAACAGTTGAATGACAGATGAGATTTTTTAATTTTTCTTACTCCAAAGGCATAATTTATAACAAATTTGTACAAGAAAGCCAAGTAATGAATCACTAACTTTATTTTACCACAATGGAATTTTGAAATACAATTACCCTATTTTTTCAAATTTAGCAAAAATTCGAAAAATTCTTCATTTCTTATACGCGACCCTGCATTAGCATATTTGTTGATAGTTATAGCAAAATTTTGGGGAAGACAGAGATCGTGGCATTAGAATTCTCCATAATTCTATTTGCTATAATTCCAACAGATTTTTTATTTTTAAGACAAAAATTATAATGGAAAGACTGAAACTGATTTTGAAAACGTCAGTCATCTATAAAATTGTGATAGATAAGATAAACGCATTCTCAATTTTATTTTTTATAAAGTGATCACTGTAAAGCATTAGTATGAATCAAGAAAGGAACTATTTATAGAGTTATAAAATAAATTTATTTCAAATTTTACTCACAGTTAAGAATTCATTGGGTTTACATGTAGAAGCCTCTGCCGAGAATACTGTACCCGCCAACGCGTTTGCCTAAAACAATTTTATGCGGCATTGAAAAAATTATTGTCAATTTTGCTCATCAGCATGTAGTACGTATTAATACCTGATTGCATGTCAAATGACAGATACGGCTTATAGCGATAACTTGAAATGATAAATACAAAATCATCATACATCGACTGCAAACCAGCAGCACGTTATTATATTGAGTATTTCCATAAAGATTGGCAAAGACAAAAGTTGTAATGTCTATTAACATACAAACGATCCAACAGAGCAGCTGCGGGTTATAATAAGAAGTGAGATGATTTGTTGCATCGCAGAGGTAGCGATGTAATCGCTGAAGATTCATGGTTGTAAGATTGTGATAGTCAGATACTCTAAATATATCAATATCGACGCCAACAGTCATCCCTGTGCAAAATTTTAATATTGTCAAGATTATTTATACGCATAAATATGTATTATAAAACAGAATTGTATACATGGAAAATCTATCTCGTTTTTAAATATTAATTTAGATATTTTAGAAAATATTTTTAAAGATGTGTCAACTTTACAAGTTGTTAATATTAGTATTGGAGAAATATGATTGATTAATATTATTAAATTAACTTGATTTGGTCTATTCAATTTGAAATTGATCAATTGATAATACAATACCAATCAATCCATGGCATAGTTTGTTGAGAAGACGAAATCTGCGATGCAATGCATCATATAAAAAACAAAATTTCGCGATTTCCATGGAGAACGTCATTCGTGTTATGTATTGTATCACAAACGTATAGTAGGTTATTTCGCTTGTAGCGCTTATTTTTTTAATAATAAGCATCGCTACTGCGGCAAATAAAACCCAAGCACCGAATATCAATAATATAATCAGCCACTGCATATAATAGTTCTGTCGTTTGTTATCAGTACACCAACGACGATATTGCATTAAATCGTCGAATTTACGAGTTTTAGCTACGGCACGTTCGAATTCTGTATGACGCAGGTACGACAGTAATGTCGATAAGATCATATACAAGGTCCGAGTGTATCGATTAATTTGTTGTAGAACACATCCCACATTAATAGTCGCGCAAAGCGTAGCGAAACCAAATGCGTAACATGCTGCGGCGCAATACACACCGCACGCGACTACCGAGTATATCGCCAGTGGACGAAAATTTGTGAATACTGATATTTCGTCGATCGTATGTGGATGACAACCAAAAAGACGCGATATGTATAGCAACCATCGACAATTTTCCAACATGGTTTCACAAGAACTGACTTTGCTATGCTTTGATCATTACTCTCTGACATTGTTAGCATATCGCTACGTTTCACTCATACCGATAAAGTGCAGATAAATCTCATTATTACTTCATACGGAGTTAACATAGAAATAACAGTAATTTCTATCGCGTATAGATCTCAGAGATGATAAGATGATAAAATCATGAGAAATTTCTGACAATTTTTTCTACAAGGATTTTTTAAATCTCAGCGAATCGAAAAAGAGAAATGACCGAGAAAATTAGGTCATAGATTTACTATTTATTGAGTTACGATTCACTGGCTGTCCTAAAATGTTTTTTTGTATATGCATACTAGCATTAATATTTTGTAATCATTATGCAGTGATATATATCAATCCTCGAAAAAACCGAGGTAACAAGTAGTACATAATATTTTTGTACCTCCAAAAAAAACTAAATAATAAGTCGTATCTATTTAAAAAAAATTTTTTTTTAAAGTGCAATCTTTTAATATTGCGCCAATTACAAAGAGAATATATAAATAGAAAAAACCTAAGTAATAGTATCTCTAATTTTTAAATAATTAATAAAACCCAAATGGTACGTAATATCTTTGTATCTCGAATAAACCCAAGTGTGTTTAAGTAGTATCTTTATAAAAAAAATGTGTGAAATTTTTTAATACTGCGCCAATTACAAAGAGAGAATGTATATATTGCTTTAAAAAATAATTGCAGTGCAATACTTTTAAAAGATAAAACAAAATTGTGTTACCCAACTCAACCCAAGTGGTACGTATCTTTGTATTCTCAAAGGTCTTCCTATCAACCTAAGTGGTAGTAGTTTTAATTCTCCTTGACAAAATTATAATATTACATAGAATCATTTTAATCATAAAGAATTAAATTAAAGAGGTAACATTACAAAATGAAAATATTTAATTAAAATAAAATAAATAAACTTGTAAAAAAACTTGGCGCTGCTAGACCTCGAAATTTAATAAAATACTAAAATTTTTGATTGAATAAAAAAGCAATAAACATAATTTAGGGAAGAATGCAACGGGCGTAAAGGTCAATCTAGACAAACTTGCATAGGTGCATAATGAATTGGTCTATTTCCTTATGCCCGTAAGGGCAGGGCGTGGGGAGGATCAAGACGTTTCCCGGGGCCTCCCCTACACAACGCCGAGAGGGACGCTCGGGGGGGTTTTTAGCCGGTAAAAATCCGGCATAACCATCCGTCCCACGCCAGGGGCGGGGGTATCCCATGAGGATTTTCCCCCTCGTAATAAATAAAAAAAAATGGTCTATTTCCTTATGCACATGTATATGGACCAATAAATTTTTTTATGCTTATGTTTATGCGCCATGCAAGTTTGTCTGGATAGACCTTAAAAAAGCAGCGCCAGTTTTTTTACTAGACAAATTTATTTATTTCATTTTAATTAAATATTTTCATTTTGTAATGTTACTTCTTTAATTTAATTCTTTGTGATTAAAATGATTCTATGTAATATTATAATTTTGTCAAGGAGAATTAAAACTACTACCACTTGGGTTGATAGGAAGACCTTTGGGAATACAAAGATACGTACCACTTGGGTTGAGTTAGGTAATATAATTTTGTTTTATCTTTTAAAAGTATTGCACTGCAATTATTTTTTAAAGCAATATGTACATTCTCTCTTTGTAATTGGCGCAATATTAAAATATTTCACACATTTTTTTTTATAAAGATACTACTTACACACACTTGGGTTTATTCGAGATACAAAGATATTACGTACCATTTGGGTTTTATTAATTATTTAAAAATTAGAGATACTATTATTTAGGTTTTTTCTATTTATATATTCTCTTTGTAACTGGCGCAATATTAAACGATTTCACACTTTTTTTTTTTTTAATAGATACTTGTTATTTAGGTTTTTATTTGAGGTACAAAAATATTATGTACTACTCTTGTTACTTAAGTTTTTTCGAGGACAAAGATATGACGTACCACTTACGTTTTATTTATTTAAAATTAATGATACTACCATTTGGTGTTTTTCGAAGTAATATACACTATGCGTGTACTTAGCGTCTTTTTTTTTACCTTTTTGAAAAAGATAATTTTGTACTGATATCACGCATTTTGTAGTGTTACGCATCTTATAAACAGTATATTTTATACAAACAGTATATCTTAAAAACAGTATGTACAGGGTGTAAAGCTAAAGGTGTTACAGACTATTATTTCTAAGAAAACAAATTTCAAATTTTGCTTATCTTTAATAATAATAGTTTGTAACACCTTTAGTTTTAAACCCAGTGTATATTTTGCGACATAAGACATAATCGCAATCTAGCATGATTAATACTAAATGAAAAAATTCCACCACCACCCTCGTCGTCTTTTATAAAATTAAATTATAGTCATCGATATGTGAATTTTAAAAAATGAGAGACAATGTTTGATGCCACATACAAATAAAGGTTTAAAATTTTCTTCGAACAATAAGATACTGTGAAAGGGAAACATAATTTACTGGTAGAAATAAAAAATTAATTACGTAGCAGTTAGTAAAAATAACTTTTATGTATAATAAAATACAAGGAATTTGGTTTATTAGAATATCAATGCTAATCATGAAAATATTTGATAATATGTTGCTTATATAGTATATTATTTCTTATCAACTTTTTCTAAAAATAATATATAAATATCTTTAGCACCTGTAAGCCATCGTTCTCTTCTCTTAATTTCTACATCATCAATTTTAGTCCAAGATGGTCTCTGCACATACTTGTATAATGACCTTCCTCAATACATGAACCATGATAAAATATAGCATTCATTACTCTATATTGCTTAGCGGCGGCAGTGTGGTCTAGTGGTAGAGCGCCAGACTCGTAATCTGAGGAACCAGGTTCGAGTCCACTAGAGCCATGTAAACATGGAAAGTTTTTTCCGAAAGCTGCGCCCTCCGTGCAAGATAGGCTCTTGTGCGGAGCAAACTGGGCTCCGTTTTTCGGAAAGAGATGTTAAGCAGTTGGTCCAAAGGGTTAAGTGAGAGGAGAAGGGTAGTATTGGAATAGAGGGTTGGGAACGTCCCTACAAAACGCCTTGCAACCCTGCGGGGAGTCAATAAACGCACGGGGAAAAATCGTTAGTAAACGTTACATAGTTGCTAAGTAAAATTTACTAAAAAAGTTGAGCTGGACTGGCTAAGCTGTATTTACCAACAGGGTTAGGTAAAAATTACCGAACGAATTGATAATTTTTACTTGATTAGTTAAGCTGCAGTAGTTAGGTAAATTCTACTCAACTGTATAAGTAGGATTTACAAATTTTGATACGGTAATATAATATTGAACAATTATAATACTTGCAAATAATAAATATGTTTAAAAAAATTGATTTGTATGTTCATACAAGAATATATTTTAAAAATTAAATATTATTTAGATATAATTATTAAAATAGGTAAATAGATCATTAAAAATTTGAATAACAAAATTAATGGCAATTTTTTCAAATAAAAATGTATTTAATTTTTATGTATGTTATAGTACGTGTCTTGTGGCTACATAGTAGTTTGATTTTTTTTTAATTAAAAGACAAGCACTCAATTGCGGCAAGTCTTTTAATTTTTTAACAATTCTTAAATCGCCGTTAAACTTAACTATAAACGCAAAATAATGTTCATCAAACGTGATCGCAGGTACATTCACTAAAACAAAATAAACTTCTCCATCGGCATAGTAAATTGCAGTAATTTTACCAAAAATCGGCATACCATCTTTTTGAAAACTTTGTACAACAACACTATTTTGAGCATACATTATTCCATTCGTTTCTACATACTTTATCCGTCGTATATTCACTTTATCACAAACATGAGTAAAGTGTGCGACGACAACTTGCTTATTATAAAGTATTTCAGGTCCTAATTTCATTGTTTTTTTTTGGTATCACTTGTAGCTAATAAATATGCAAACTTAAGCTGATTTTTTATTGCCATTGTTTTCAAAATATTTGTTGATGTCGTTACACTCTTTGCAGCCAATTTGTGATTTCTGTGTTTCGATTTATATCGCATTGACCAAAAATGAATTAATGGACCATTTTCTATAATAATTCGAGGGTAGTGTGTCATGTTGTGATGTTTCGGTTTCAAATCACCGTACAATTTGATGTATAGTTCATGGTGTTTCTTGATGTGGTATTCTAATAAAGGAATATGATCACGGACGATTCTGGGAGAAGTGACGATGTCCACTATTCTTCTTAAGGATAAGTAAAGTTGCCAAGCTATATTATCTTCAGGCACTAAGTCACCTACCATCAGTCCGAAATATCTTAGAAAACACGCCATTTCTGCGGCTGACATTTTTAATTTCTTTTTTTCTTTGATCACCTCGACCGAAATTACTGGTACTTTATTCCCTTGTTCTAAAATGCCGTAATTAAATAGCTCGATTCTGCTATTTAATACTCTTAATGAAAATATTTTCTTCTCTTTGTTGAAAATAAAATCATGCAAGATATTTGAAAAGCAGTAACTAGCTACTCCCTCAAAAATATCGTGCATAATGTCAACACTGATGTTCTCCGTCACGTGAAAACCATGAACTTCATTGAACACGCACCGATACTTAATGCCTGTAAGTGACACATTTGCTTTTTTTAAATCCTCTGCATAATTTTCTCTTGTTCTTAAAAGTGATTTGTCCTCAACAATTGACGATTTTGACTGAGACGAATGAATAAAGCACAAGCGACAGAAAAAATTCGCTGAGAAACTTTCAACAAAGCCCAAGATACTGTTAAGGCCAAGGTTATCTCCTAAAACTAATCCGAGTTAAAAAAAACATTATATTTAATGTTATCTACTGTAATGGTGATCCCTTTTTCCTCGATAATATTCAATTCTTGTATGATAAACTTGAAAATTTTTTTGTTTCCATCATCTTTATCGTCTTTTTTATCGACTGAATATGACAATGTTGATAAAAATATAGAGTTTAATTTAGAATTTAAGTGTAGGGACATGCAAAGGTATTAAATGTATGTACCACCGCATTTGTTATTTCCGGCATGACTACCAAGGCAATTGCCAGTTTCAAAATCATCGTGATATAAAAATAATGGTATATAAAAACGATTACCATGAGATGCTCGCCTGCGCTGCCAATATTCGCTTTGTATAAAATTACTTATATAATGTCTTTCTCTTTATATAGATCTTTCATATAGCTACGTATTTCACTAAACAATCCTGGTAGTTCCAAAAAAGCTTTTAATGTTGCCCTTAATGGTATATATTGTACTGTTGCGTCTTCCGAGTTTGGAATAACGCATTGCTTTTTTTGCTCCATCACCATTGTTTCGCAAATTGGATAGGTTTCTGGTGGAATGTACCAATTACATTCCTCAATGTATTTAAACCTATGGTGTTCCGATGAAAACTGTGTAAACGGATTTTTATAAGATTGCAAAACTTTTTCAACTTCACCAATCACTTGATTATCACATTTATTTTTAAGTTTAGTTTTAATCTGTTGAACAAGGAAAGGAATATAAACATTCTCGCTAAACTTAGTAAAATGTTCAATTATAATTTGAATCACGTTTCTGGGCACTACAGGATTGTTATACAGTGTTAAAACAATCTTAGCAATTTCTTTTTCCAAGTCTAAACAATTAATATTCTGAGAATCCATTTTTTAAAAGAAGAATTATTCAATTAAATGTTAGAGATGGAACAAGAACACGCATACAAATAAACAATACTGCTATATAAAAATGAACCTCTTGCTCAATACATGTTAGACGTGTACCGCAGCTTATACATTCTTACAAGAATACTTAAATAAGCAAAAGTGCAAAGAGCGTATTACACTATTTTCACATTAAGGCTTTAACATCTCTAATCAATGAATCTACACTTATATATGAATTTGTTTTGTCTTTGGTTTCGATTTTATAGACAAACTTTTGCAGAAAAGTCCAAACGTGTTTGCATTCTGGTGGGTAATCTGCGTTCAGTACAAAGTATATTTTGAAACAGCAATTCACTGTTTCTAATGGATCTGACAAAACGTAAACTTGGTTGTTGATAAAAATCCTACAAGTTACAATATTATCGAGATTACCACATATCATGGGATAAGGCTGAATAGTCAGATCAAACTTTTTATATTTAGCTTCCTTCGATTCTTGTAGTGGTTCAAATTCCTCGTAAGTCTAAGAAAATAAACATAATTTCAATCAACAAATATTATAAATATAAAAATAAATATTCATTTACATGCATAACAAAATACCTGAATGTGTAATAAGAAGCCGTCTTGAACCTCTTTTCGTGTCGGTCTCCAAGATGGTTTCCCTCTTTTTGTTTTACAACTGGCTGATCCTAACATTAATGGAAGAAGCATTAAAGCTACCAATGACGAATGACCTACGGTTACAAATGAAAGGTGTGTAAACATTAATAAAAGTATTATTATATTATAACCTACATATACACCTACATACAACCTACATAACAATTCTAATTTATTTTCAAAATAGTGATTGTCACTCACCATTGTCAAGGAACTTTGAGTTTTCCAAAAGATCAAGAGACACGGTAGTGTCTCGCGTTAAGTATGCGGTTCTTTTACAAGTTGACTCTGTTGGAGCGCGAGACCGACCGTGACTCTTTACGCGACGCGACGGGTTGCGAGTACATCGAGAGTTGAGATTCTTATATACGAGTGAACGGATCAAGTTCTAAGTAGGCTTGATCGATAGCTTGGGGTTCGAATTGGGGGGGTATCTCCTATAACATTTTCCGCTACGTGCCCTACGAGCGGAGATATTGCGACGTAAAGTCGAAAATGTGAAATTTTATTAAGATATTACTCCTCCTCCTAACGCCGACGTCTCTCGACCAATCAGAGGAATCAGAGAAATGTCACTTTCACTTTTTCGACACTGGCGCGCTACTATCGCCAGTTTCGAAATCGGTATGTTATTATTACGTGTACGTACTGCGCTCAGTGCAGTTAGTGCAGTTAGTGCAGTCATCAGCCGGTTCAGCGCGCTGTCAGTTAGTTTTAATAAATAATAACCTAGAAATAGTGACGATCGTGAACGTCGCCGTGTGATAGTGAATAGTGAAATATATTAGTTATCGTGACCGTCGCCGTGTGATAGTGATAGTGAAATAAATATAATATTCTCAAGAGACACGGTAGTGTCTCGTTATATACTGCATACATACAGAAGTAACGCTCGTGTAATTAAAATATACGTGTGTGTGCTGCGCGCAGTGCAGATAGTGCATTCAGCGCGCTGTCACATTAACCTATCAATCATCATTTCTTTTTCTTCAAGAGACACGGTAGTGACAGCCAAATACGCGCGGAGCGAGACCGACCGTTACTACGTTTACGCGAGCGTTACTTCTGTAGTAACTTACGATAATTCGTTCGCGTGAACGGGATTGTTCTTCGTGTATTGTGTATCTTCGTGTAAACGGGATTTGTATATATAACTTTATAACTTACGATAATTTACTCCGCGTAAACGAGTGATGAATTATCGTTCGTAAGTTACTACAGAAGTAACGCTCGCGTAAACGTAGTATATATACATGATTTGTCGCGTACGCGATTCAAGGTAATTGTTTTATTACATGTAATTATCCTATAATATATAATATATTATATCTATCTTCATCAAGAGACACGGCAGTGTCTCGCGTCAAGTACACGCGAAGCAAGACCGCACTGTGACTCTTTTATTATACGTGACTAAGTACATGTGACAGGAATTATAGTAGTTTACGTTTACGTGAGTATTACTTTTGTAACAACTTATACGATATCATCGTAGTTACTATAAAATCTCTCGTTTACGCGGAGGAATTATCGTATCATAAGTCATATACAGAAGTAACGCTCGCGTAAACATAGGTTAGGTTACCGGTTTTTTTACACCATTTTACATAAAACGCGAGATTCACTTATGTATGCAAGTTTAACGCTTATTATTATTGAGTTAATGTGTAATATTTTCCTATTAATGTATAATAAAAATAACACGATGTTATATGTGCGGTTTATATACATTATATGTGATTTCTGCTCAGTGCTCTGAATGTCATCTCGTCATATATATATCAGGAATTTTCCATGGGCTTCTTCAGAAGATAGGATACGAAGAAAATCCTAATGATGACGATATATCACAAAGATGTTAAGGCTAGATGCCACGAAATGGGCATGTATGTACCGTCGGTTACGCGGAATGCAAGAGAAAAGCCGCCGTTAAATTGAGCGAACATCTCACGAGTCCTGATACCTACAAGTAATTTCTTACGATCTTCTTATGATCCCGATTATGTCATAATTTGTGTTTTTGTACGTGTATTTGATGCTTTGATATTATAGATGGAACGTGAAAAAGAACAGGAAAAGGAAAGAGCGCTAGCGGCAAAGAAAAGATGCCGAAAAATCCCCCACAGTCAGAAAATGTGCAATCTGATGGCCCCGCGATTAAGAAGATTAAGAAAAATCCAGATGTAGATACAAGTTTCTTGCCAGATAGGGAAAGGGAGGAGGAGAAAAATAAACTTAGGGAAGAATTGAAGCAAGAATAGGCTAAAAAGCAGAACGCATTGAAGGAAGAAGAAATTGAGATCACATTCAGTTATTGGGATGGATTTGGCCATCGTCGGAGTGTTATAATGAAGAAAGGTGAATGTATCAGTGATTTAGAGATACTCTAGTGTCACTTTTGGAGTAACATTGGCGTGATATATAATGTTCTGCTGCATAAATTTAATTTTTACATACAGGTAATTCTATCTATCAGCTTCTTCACACTGTTAAAAATTTCTACATGAAATTTAATGAAAACGTAACGGAAGCAAATTTCACAAACGTACATTAAAAATATTTAATGTTGTCAATGAAAATGAAGTTACGTAACTTAAATTTAATGGTACGTGCATTAAATTTCATGCACATCGACATACAAATAATGTAATGTAGAAACCAAAAATTCAGCTTATTTTACTGAAATTTAATGTTTATTACACGAAATTTAATGTTCATTGTGCATTAAGTGTAATGTTCATTGTGCATTAAGTTTAATGTTCATTGTGCATGAAATTTAATACATGTGCCATTAAATTTAAGTTACTTGTAACTTTATTTTCATTGACAACATTAAACGTTTATAATGTACATTTATGAAATTTGCTTCCGTTACATTTTCAGTACATTTTATGTATAATAGAAATTTTTCCCTTACGAAAAATACACCCGACTAGTGTCCGAAATTACACTCAAATGAGTGTTAACTCTCAATGGAGGTTTGTTTGCGAGTTAACACTCATTTGAGTGTAATTTCGGACACTGTTGCGTGTATTTTTTGTAAGGGTTAACAACGCACTATTACAATATTTAAATAATGAATCATTTTATATATAATTAAATTTTAATGTACATTCTTTATTGAATGTTATACAGACGGGTTAACATGAAAAAAAGATAAAGCATTAATTTGAAAGATTATAATGATTATAATGTGTTTTTACTCTTTTACCATTTCAACTCTTCTTGAACAGAAATTATTTCGAAAAAATAAGAAACAAAAGTTAATTAAATTTGTTTATCAGTAGAATTTATAACATATTATAGATCTTTTTGTTACATCCAGAATTGATGTTTTCATAAAAAAAAAACAAATATCAGGTTTTCATTAAAAAAAAAACAAATATCATTTCATGTTTTCATAAAAAGATTAAAATTCAAATGCAATCAGCAAATTATTCCGAGACCAGCAATTAAAGTCGTTCACGCTCGGAACCCCGGACGGCCAGATCTTACGGATTGCAGCAAAGTTCCTGCAAAGTAAAATCCGTATTCATATCATATGTAATAATAATAAACATCTGCAATTTAATTTGAATAATATTAGTTTTATTTTGCAATTTAATTTTTATAAATTTGAAGTGTAGCGCATTTAAAATTAATTTAAGATTCTGGATTTTTATCTTATTTTCTTGAAGATTTAATTCGAAAGCATGTTCTTTTAATTATTTCTTTGAGAAAAAGATTCACTCCAAATATTTTAAAAAATTATTATACATATTATTGTTTCTTGCTGATTTGCATGAGAGAAACATAATTACTCACATATTCCTAGCAGCGTACAATAATAATCGAATTTTATGTATCACTTGGTTCAATTCGGAATTCATCACAGAATGTAGAAAGTTCTTTCGCAAGTTTAAATACAGCCACATTAAATGACTTTTGTCGACGAGCTTTTGATGCTCTTTTTGCTCCACTTTGTGGATTAATTTGTAAAAAAACTCTGAAAACAATAAACATTTAAATTAAATAATTTAAACAGTTTTATTTATTTACATTTTTAATACATAAAAGTAACACATTCAATACATTAAAAATATATATATTTATTATTAATACATTAAGGTAACTGAACCCCACATGACTTACAATTAGTACCCAATATGACCTACTTGTTGTTTCTAAGTGTTTCTATATATATATATATATATCTATATATATATATATATATATATATATATATATATATACACAAATTATAATAAAACATAGTTATCTTTGTATAAGCTCTAAAGATTTTTCAATTTCAGGCGCATAGCAAAATCCATAAACGTAATGTGCAAGAAAAGTTATCAAGATTCCTTCAAGAGAATTCGTGGAAGTAATTAAAATTTTTTGATTAATGACGACGCTGCATTTTGCATCCTGATCATATAACGATTTTCCTGCAAAGTACAATTGAAAATTATTGTTAAAAAAATAAAGTAAAACATTTATTGTTTAGTGACTTCTAATAAAAATACCTCTGATAATGAGCACAGGATATTGCGTGTCAGCAGCATGTGCTACGTCGACATCATCGATGTCATCCTGAAATATAAAAAAACACTTTAATAGGTTTATGAAGCATAATTATAAATTAAGCTATAGAGGATAGTGGCTTTATTCTACTTACTCCAATTATTTTAAAAAGAAAATTTTCCTTTTCATTGAAATAAAAGATTAATAACCGGAAAACTACTAGTAGTTTTGGCATTTTATCTTTCCTTATTTGAATAGCTGTTTTGCAATCGTTTATAATCTCATTTATTTCATTTTCTTTCTTTTTCTGTTTAAGTTTGAAATATTGTCTCATGGGTTTCGCCTTCTTACTGAGTGAATTTGTCCAGACTTGGAGAACATTTTTTCCTAATAATCGAGAACAGTGTTGAAAGAAGCAATCAATTTCTTGTAAAAAAGGCCAGTCAGTGGCGATTTTCTCTAAATTTCTGTTTTTCTCATTTAATACGGCACGAAGAGTTGGATACGTTTCTTCCATTAATTTTAAAACTTGTGGACTTGTTTCGCGAAGAACAAAAAGTTGTAATAAAGTATGTCGTTTATTTTCTTGACTTTCTGCATTTTCATCTAACGGTAGAATAGGTGCATATTCAGTACAGCCGTACTCGTCTTGATATCGTGTTGTTGCAACTTGCTTCTGGCGTTCTTCTTGCTCCGCATCGTCACTATCGTAATCCGTAAATTTCGATTTCCTCTTACGTTTTCTTGAATTAATCTTATAAAGACAGGCATTATAAATTTCAAGCCTTACGGTTTCTAAGCCAGTTCCCCACATTTCGTCGTTACCAATTGTATCACCAAAAGTTTTCGGATAAGTACTGCAGAGGATTTTTGCAATTTCATGTGCTTTACCTCTTGTCGTGTCTTTGAGAGTATCAATCATATATTCTACGATTTTCTGAATAACTGCTTTTCTATCTGAAAAACACAGTTTATCTCCTCTTTTGCAAGTAGCAACTATTTCTTCCGATAATTTACTCCACACTGTGTCTTCTAGATTTATTGATTTTACTTTTGTACTTGATGTATAATTTGATAAACTTAATGTTTCAGATTTTGTACTGATAGAACTAGAATCTGAAATAGATAAAAAAAAAACACTTGCCTGTATATAGGAGAAAGTGGGACAAGACGGTGTAGTAAAAGTTTGATGATGAACAAAAGTTAAGTTTCCATAATCAACGAATCATTTTTACTTCTTAAATATTCTTTGCATATCAATCTTTTAATATAACTGTCATAAAATAAAATCTTCAGAGAATTATAAACTTTATTTTTTTTAAATAAAGTCATTTCTCCCTATCTCTTACCTCATGGCTAAAGTAAGACAAGGTATCCCTGTGGACTTACACTGATGGGATTACAATTTAAAAGTATAATATAATTTAATAGTAATGTCACAAGTGAAAAAATTAGATAAAATCATAAAGAAATTGTAAAAAAAGATAAATTATGGTCTAAGTCAATAATATTGTACAACTGTCTACTTCATTGGCTCGTGGGTAACTTTCAACGATCAAAGGGCTACAATAATTTTTATGCCTACAAGCATCTCTACAAACCCCTCTATCTTGAAAATTGTAAAGAATTTGTTGCGAAAAATATTACCTCGACCACGACCCTCCAGTATTGAAATTATTATCAAAATTATTAAATTGACTAGCAATTTAATTTGCGTCATTGCATTTCTTGTTCTACTTAACGGCTGCGTTTTAAAAGTCCGTCAAACAGGAAGTGTGCAGTTCGAGAAAACTTGTAAATGTATTGTATATAAATTCATTTCGAAAATTATTTTTGAGCACTAAGATTTACTTTCAGTCGGGTAGCCATTTTCCTCAATTTAAATATATTGATACATTTCCCAATTTTAATACGTTATTATTTATTTATAAATTTAAGAATGCGTATAAACGTCATTACATTAAGAATATTAAAAAATAAACTTAATAAAAAAATAATGAAATGTATACCTGAAATGTTACCTCTCTGCATCGCTGAACTACATTCATTTGAAACATTTTGGTTATTTTCGTCTTTTTTATCATAATCCAAAGGCATATTTATATCCAAAATCGTTAAAACAATGGCATCCTTACATTGTTCTGCATATTCCAGTAAGACATCATTATCATCTATTTCTGTTCCATCATTTTGTACAAGTAACTACAAAAATATTCAATCACATTATATTTTATTAATGAGTAGGTTGATAAACGTAACTCATTTTTTGCAAAAACTTTTATGATAATTACCTTGTAAGTGTTGTCTTCAGGAAGTTTTAATTTTTTTATAGCAATTTCAATTATTTCTGATATACTGTTTGCTTTTATCATAATTCTTTTATAACCAGGTGATTCTACTTTGAATAATGGCATTTTGCGATCTGAAAAATATGAAGGGTCTGAGCACAAAGATTGTCGTAACACTCAGGGAATTCTGAAGTCTGTCCTGTTTTACCGATAAAACGCAATAATTTTGTAACAACTTTTTGTATGTATTACTTTTACATTGAAAATCTTATTCCAGAATTAAAGTATATACATGTTTACATGCAGTATGGAGTATACTTTATGTAGAGAGCGAAAGTTTTTTAATTTAGATCTTTTTTGTCATCTGTCAGACGAATATGGTGTTCAGAGCTATCAATCATGACAATATTTGCTTGATATAAAAGTTCTAGAGTTTATACTTTGTGACGTGACAAGTCGCGTCCACTTTCCGGACGGGCTCGGCCGAGGGGAATTTGGGGATGCTCCCTCGCGCGGAGCGGGGGAAGGGTCCTAGCGTTGCATTAATCTTAGTCTAAGTTCGTAGGAAAGATTGCCAGGGATGACCAGTGCGCGGTTGTAACGGCCGTGAGCCGCAACGGGGGAGATTGAGAGGACAAGGAGACGGCTGGGAGACGTGGCTGTGGTTCGGGCCGCGTCCGTCCCTCCCCGTGCACCACGGCGAGCGCCCATGGAGGATCGACATCGCGATCGGCACCAACGGCCAGGGACAACTGCATACACCCGGGGGACGCCCTGAGCTGCCCGAGAGAGCCAGGGCGAACAAAACGGCACGAAGAAGGTACCGTCCTCGTGGCCGTCGCCCCACGGGTTGCCGGCGACGTGGCCATGGCCCGGCCAGCCAGGCACACGTTACGCCGAGCTACGAGTCGCGGCCAGGACAGCCGGACTCGTTAAGAAAAGGCCGCACCGAGGTGGAGGCGCGGGTAACAGCGTCGCAGCAGTGGAGGCGCCGTGGAGTAACGCCACCGCGTACAGCCAGGGACGGCGCTCGCATTGGAGAGCGCGCGCGGAACGCACCGAGTGCGCAGGCGCGGGGAGCCGACGCGAGCCCGACCCGCCATTATCCCGGCACTGTCGTGCCAGCCGTGACGAGAGACGCATCTCCAGCCTCGAGGTGGACCTCTCGGACCGATCAGCGATCTTTTGTAAGGTCACCACCCTGGCGTCTTCGCGATGAAACGGACGTTCTGCTCGAGGCGCCGGCCCCGGAGTGTGTATAGAGTACCTGCCGTGCTGTTACCGTCGTGAGAGAGTAAAAAGGGAGGATCGTATCGGAATCCTCGCCGGGGCCTCGCCGACAGCAGAACTCCAAGTAGGTAGAGACCGTAGGGGACCCTCCCCGGGAATTCCGCCGCGGCCGACAGTCACCCGCGTGCGTTTCGTGAGTGTCGTTTCGTGTGTTGTGCGCGATCGGACGGCGAGTGACGACGGGAGTCGCGCCGGGAAGATCGCAGTAATAATTGTGTTAGGCGGGCGCCGAGTGGCCATGTAATTTGGAGGGCACTCGACCCCGTTCTTGTGACGCTACGCATTCGGGCTGCGGAGACCGTTAATTGGCGTTGGCAGCGATCGTCGGGATCGACGTGGCACCGCGGAATCGCCGGATTCGTGCGAGACGGGATTTGCGTGGCTGACCGCGGGATCGTCCGCGATACATGCTTAATTTCGTGTTTCGTGTTGCGTACGGGATCGCAAACGCCCGAGTGCCGCCAGCGAAAGTCACATAAGTTTCGTGTACGTGGCATGCGGCCGCGTCGTGTATATCGTGTTATAGCGTATTTGCTTGTGTCGCGTTGCATGGTATTCAGTCTCCGCGGGATCGTCGAGTCGAACTCGTAATAGGAATTCGTTGATTGCGCCGGTATCTTTAAGATATGTTCTATCGCGGTAATCTTCGGCTTCTTTGCTTTTGCGTTAACTAAGTATTCGCGTTAAACTCTTGCGCTTTCTAAGCAGTCGCGTTCGTGGAATATTCGCGTTGATATTGCGCTATTCAGA
Source organism: Temnothorax rugatulus (assembly GCA_035220575.1). Classification (NCBI taxonomy): domain Eukaryota; kingdom Metazoa; phylum Arthropoda; class Insecta; order Hymenoptera; family Formicidae; genus Temnothorax; species Temnothorax rugatulus. The sequence continues at coordinate 22,635 of JASTWL010000718.1, read as the reverse complement.
TACTGGTGTTCGTCGTTCGACGACCTATTCGCGTCCGCCGTCTTGCGATAGTATTTAAGTATTCGCGTTCGTTACCTCGTCTTAGTTATTAAGTCTCGCGCTGCCGTAAATACGATTGATTTCGCATATCTTTCGATCTTTATATACACCTCTGTCTCTAATATTCTATTTGTTTTTCTTTCAAATATATTCTTTCTATTTGATTTCTGTGCTCTAATTGCGTATCGCCCCGCTCCAAATTCCCGCCGGCCAAAAGCCCAGCCCTGAGTCTTCGGGCAAATTCGTGAGTAAATTAATAGTAGTATCGTGTTCGGTGGCGTGCATAGTCACGCCTGGCGCCCAGATTAAGTGAGAGTTGATGCATCGGTAAGTTAATCCACGATAGCCCTCCTCCGGATAGCGAGACCGGAGGAAAAAGCGTCGCAACTTATAAAATTGGAGTCTCTAAACATGTAGATTACAAGAAGAAACAACGTTGAGTTTTTAAAATTAGACTTAAACACCTAATTCAATATGAAAAGGTTTTATAAAAATTTATCCGTATGTATGAGTGCGATATTGATGTAGTAGTAATAATGTACTGATATTTTGTAAACCTTATATATTGTAAATTGTATGTAAATCGTTCAGTCGGTTCATGACTTCAGCATCTCTTTAAGTCATACGGCAACATGCAAAAACTTGTGCATTACTTACGTTAATAAGAGAAAATGTATAAATTGATTTAAAAAATATTAAACAAAACAATACAATTAAATTAAACTAGACAATCAACATTTCGATATAATACAGCAAAAATGTAATAAAATATGAATAATCACAAATTCTGATAACTTTGTAAACGTGCTAATCCATAATTTTTTATTAAATAATATACAATATACAAAAAATATTAACTACATATCTACAGTTATACCTTTATGGTAATCGTTAGTCAATATACGTACTTAATATGATATGGATGATGTAGATAGTGGTATCAAATACAATGAGAAACAAAACCATGTGATGGTTTAATGCACCACATACTTCCTATAGTATAAACATGCAATGGTTTGAAATATAACATCTCTTGCAGGTTACGACATTCATATGATTTAATTTGGCCAAGTTCGTAAGCATTAAGGTGTGGTATATAGTTATTTTCTATCACCTCGAATAAAACATAAATATTCTCTTCATAGAAGAGAAACCGGCATATTTTTCCTATTACGATATTATATCGGTAACCATCTTGGTGTAAAACTAAAGCATATCCTTGTTTATATTCGGTACCTTTCACAACAACTTTGTTACATTGCTGGAGCAGTTGAGGTAACCTAGCATTTTGTATAGCTTTCCATATATCCTTGTTGTATAAGTCAATGTGAAAGTTACTAACTTCATAAAATTCTGTTTGGATTCTAATGTCTGCTCCTAATCGTACTAGACTTTGTAAAAGTTCATGTTTTATGCTAAGAGATTTTGGTACATTTATAAAATTAAGAGTGTATCGAATGGCTCTTTAAAAAAAACGATGTTTGCTCTCAAAACGCATAGTCCACACTTTTATTAGAGGGCCAAATTGCAAAATGAGTTCAGGATAATGAATCAAGTAATGATGCTTTGGCCGCAATTTGACTTTAGGAAATAACATTTCTCTCGTTGAAATGTACTGAGAAATAATTAATTGTAGATAAGGTAAACAAGATTTATGAATTGTTGGGGAACAAATGATTTCAACGATTTCATTGAGTAGAAGTGTACAAATCCACACTTTATCATCAATTGCTTCAATCTTGTCTTCAATTAAAAGAGGCAAAAGTCTAAGAAAGTTCCAAATTTGGCAAGCACCTCCACTTATTCTCTTACTCGTAACAGTTATTATACAGGGTTTATCTTGTCGATCTTCTGTCGAATACTTAAAGTTCTCAATTCTCTTGTTTAATTGTTTTAAAGTAAACCATTTATTATCAATAAAATAAGCAATATATAATTGCAAATCGAATGCTACAATTCCTTCGAACAAATCATGTCCTAAACACGGAGGTAATCCTGGTGAACAAACATGATAATTTTTTAATTGGTTGAAAACTGAATTGAATTTGATACCTTCAAAATCATTTTTATTTCCAATCTTGTCTAAAGCATTGTTGTACGATTCAATGCTCCTTGATTTGTACATTTTACATGAACCACCATCAGAATAAAATTCTTCTCTTGTTATGTGACAAAATCTGCACAAATATTGTGCTGTACTGAAATTTTCAACAAAACCTCCCAATCCATGACTGCCTAAATTGTCACCAATAATAAAAACAAGACAACCCTTAATAAATTTACCATCAATTTCAATTCCTGTTTCTTCAATAATTTTTAAATCTTCTACTATTTTTCCATAAACACTTTTATGGTTAAAATCTGCTTCTTTACATAGAGCAACAAGTTTAATGCAGTTAATGTGACTGCGAAAGTTGTCTGGTACATTACCCAAACTCATATAAACGGCCAATAATTTATGTTTTTTCTTTGCTGAACCTATTGGGTTGACGACTTCAAATGCATCTTGATAAAGAATTATTTGTAAAGCTTCTGGATTATCTTTGAAAAACAAGTTGCTTCTAAACATTTTTCCATCTGTGAAATCTTTTAAAAGTTCGTCGTGTTGGGATTGCGATCTAAGATTAATTATATCTTGCAATGATTTATCCTTGAAAAAATGTTTTAACGTTTCTTGCACAGGCACGTAAGCAAAATACTTTTTCGTTACTTTATCAATTTTAATAAAGATTGGATCGACGTAATCAAACTCTTTTTTATAAAATTTTTTTCTCTTATAATCTGTTTGAAAAATGCTATTACTTTTAATCCAAGGATCACACTTGAAAACTTTTTTGATAATTTCATTTATTTCATTAGATAAAATATTTTCAGCCAAAAAAGATTCTTTTAATTTTTGTTGAACAATTTTCTGTCCTTTGTCATGAATGTTATTCATTTCAGTAACTATATACTGAATTGTTGATGCTGGAAGTAGTAACTTACTCTCCAACTTTAAGTAAAATTGACCAACATTTTTAAGGAATAAATCTGATTCATCAGCGTCACATTGGACATCACAAGATTCATGTTGCACCATCATATTAGGTTGGTCATCAATTTCGAGCAGTGTATTGTTTAATGACTCTTCAGATTCAATAATCTCGTCATTACTACAATTCTTAAGATTTTTAACAGTAACTATTTTTGCTTCATCATATCGATTTTTATGAATTTTTGATATATGACTGGTAAAAGAAGATAAAATAGAATATTCTCTTTTGCAATTTTGAAACGGACATCGAATTTGTTGTTTTTTATTAATGTGCATTTTCAAATGTTTTGTAAGAAGATGAAAATTATCAAATTCTTTCTTGCAAATGTTGATTGTACATACAAACTTTCCTCTTTCATCTGCAGAACAAGTTGTGTCCAGAAATGTTTCTTGTTTTTTTGATAGTAATCCATGTGTACGATGTAAGTGTGTTCTTAAATATGCACTAATTTGGAAAAATTTCTTACATCTGTCATAGCCACAATAATAAACACGAGTAATGTTTCTATGATAATTATGGTGGTCTAAGTGTCTTTTCAAATATGGAGTTTCAAAATTGCAGAAGTTACAGTAAAACATTTTAGTCTGCAACACATGTAATATTGTCATTATATAATTTTAGAATACTTTGAGTAAAATGGGGATAAAAGTAAAGTAAATGTATCAAATTTGGCCTAATATCCTATATAACCTACTTGTTTTTAAGTAGTAACATGACGTATATACACGAAATTAATGTAATTATAAGTTCTTGAACAGTAGAAGTAAACGTGGTATGTTAGTCAATCAAGAGAACATGCGCGTAACGATGCATACAAAAATCCTACATCTCTTTCAATAATAATAAATATATTAAAAAGTCTCAAGATTTAATCTAGGTTAACAAAATTATTTTTAGATTTGTATTCAACTAAAGAAGCGTGTAACGAAAAGGCCCGCTTTTACTTCATTTGTTATTAAATATGTTATAACTGAATTCAGGAATAGCTGTGTTTTGATGCACAAGAAATATGTAAACATTCTGTGGAAAGATCTCGAGCGTTAGCCACTGGGTGGGGGAAGTCGACTCGAACATGCTCATGCAAACGCCGTTACGTCTGATATTTTTGCTGTTAAATATTATTGCATCTTTATAGATTATTCTGTATCTTTTAATGTTAAAATATGTTGTTTAATACTATGTATTATCGATACATGTAGCAGAGTCCTATCCCGCGAATGACTGCAAAATGCTACTCGTTTTCTCGATTTAATTTTTCTATGTGTTCCCATCATGCGACGCAATTTTAACTAGCACCAGATTTCTTGCCTCAAAAACTATAAGAAATGATGTTTTACTTTCCCCGAACAAACTAAAAACGAGTTTTTTCGTCACACCCTTCTCTTTAGATACTTTAGCAAAACCGTTCTTTCCGTGTAATCAACTAAAATTAATCGAAATCACACGGAAAATCGTATTTTCTATACTTGTAACAAAAAAGTATACAAAAACTTACCGTTATAACCTTCGATTGGCAGCAATCAGTCGTAAAAGGTAGCCTCAAACCACCAACCACCGCGCCGTCGAAATTTGTTTGTCTCTTGAGTGTCTCACTTTATCGAGGCAAAAGCACCCACTTCTGAAAGATATCACTATTCCCGCTACGACGTGTAAGACATGCACTAGCAGGTATCGCTCAGTGTACGACGCACGACTGTTATACACATACACATATATGCGAAGCGCGCACGTATCACTAGGCGCTACCAGCGCTACCTACACACATGTATACGTTCGCGTGTACGTGTAGCAGCCACGTGACGCACACTAAGGGATACTATTCCACTTCGTGCAGAAACACGTAGAAATTTCTTTCTCATTCTTGCGCCACAATCGAAAGAGAGAGATGTGGGATTTTCGTGCGCATCATTATGCGCATATCCCCCGATTAGGGGACCACCGTTTACTTCAAAAACTTATAATTACATTAATTTTGTGCATATATAGATTAATATATTTTCAGTTTCTGCATTAAATTTAATGTGCGTATACATTATAGTTCATGCGTATGTATATTAAATTTCATGTAAAGTTTATTAAATTATATACAGGGTATTAAATTTCGTACATGTGTACATTAAATTCCATACATATGTACATTAATATACTTTCAGTTTTTGTGTTGAAATGTCATGTACATAAACATTAAATTTTATGCGTACTTACATTAAATTTTATGAAAAAGTGCACTAAATTTCATGAATATGTACACAAACATATGTTTCAGTTACAAATATATTAAATTTTGTGTACTTATGTACATTAAATTTAATGCCATTTTTAACAGTGCAGAGATGTTTAGAAGTTCTGAGGCATGAATTCAGCGAGCTTAAAACAGTAATGGCAGATCAGTTACTGTATGTCAAGGAGGATCTTCTTATATTACCGCACTATTAGACGTTTTACGATTTTATTGTAACTAAGGTAAATATACTAAATAATAAAACTTATGAAGCAATATCACAATGTTGGCATGTTATTTTATTTTACTTAGGTATTTATCACGATTGAAAGAATACTTTGTATAATTCTCCTTTATGTTATTTTAGATCATGGTACGAGAAGAACAAACACATTTTTCCAGCGAGTAGATGGGAACCTTTTGATCCAACGAAAAGTTACGACAAGTATACAGTGTCGGATAAAAATAGGAAGAAAGATAGAATTTGATAAACTTAGATTCAACGAATTGTTCAATTTCGTTTAAAGGATTCAGATTAAAAGGACTGTAATTTAGTAGAGCTACATAATTGAGTAAATGAATTAAATATCACATAATTGAATGAATTAAAATGACAGTCCTTAAAAATACAATGTAGCTACACTATATATATATATATATATATATATATATATATATATATATATATTACAATCTTCTTTATAATGAATCAATTGTATGATGAAACAAAGATGTTTATCTGATTATTTATAATATTTACAGTCGTTTGAATCTGAATTCTTTAAACGAAATTGGACAATTTGTTGAATATAAGTTTATCAGATTTTATCTTTCTTCCTATTTTTATCCGACACTGTATACTTGTCGTAACTTTTTGTTGGATCAAAAGGTTTCCATCTACTCACTGGAAAAATGTGTTTGTTCCTCTCGTACCATGATCTAAAATCTAAAATAACATAAAGGAGAATTATACAAAGTATTCTTTCAATCGTGATAAATACCTAAGTAAAATAAAATAACATGCCAACATTGTGATATTGCTTCATAAGTTTCATCATTTAGTATATTTACCTTAGTTACAATAAAATTGTAAAACGTCTAATGGTGCTGTAACATAAGATCCTCCTTGACATATTAACTGATCTGCCATTACTGTTTTAAGCTCGCTGAATTCATGCCTCAGAACTTCTAAACATCTCTGAAGAAGCTGATAGATAAAATTACCTGTATGTGAAAATTAAATTTATGCAGGAGAACATTATATATCACGCCAATGTTCACTGATACCTAAAAAAAAAACCGATGAGGTATTTTTTACTTCTAAAAAACCAATGTGGTATGTTCGTATTTTCACAAAAATAAATGATATCTATAAATTGCGTTAATTATAATCTCAAAAAATCGAAGTATTTCTGTATTCTAAAAAACCGATGTGGTATGTTTGTATTTTCACAAAAATAAATGATATCTATAAATTGCGTTAATTATAATCTCAAAAAATCGAAGTATCTCTGTATACCTAAAAAAAACCGATGAGGTATTTTTATACTTCTAAAAAACCAATGTGGTATGTTTGTATTTTCACAAAAATAAATGATATCTATAAATTGCGTTAATTATAAAATGAATATATATTCTTCGGAAAATAACTGTAGTATTACTTTTAAAAAATATTTTTGTATTTAAGTGTCTTCTTACACAAGTCATAACAGCTTCATTTTTCCTTACAGCCATTATAATGTAACCAAATTTCGTTACCTAACTCAACCCAAGTGATATGTATCTTTTTAAATAAATGTTTTCTTGATTGATCTTTAAATAAATCTTTAAATTGCGTTAATCAGAAAGAGAAGATACAATTACAAAATTTTTAATCCAACACAGGAATACAAGGTATTTAAATGCAAAGATGTTAATCGCAAAGATTAAAAACTGTTAAAGAAGTAACAATAAAAAATGCAAATATTTTATTGAAATAAAAAAAAATTTCGTACAAATACTTAACGCTGCTTTTTTACTCCAGTCACAACAAAATTACCTTCTTTAAAAAAAGGTGCCAAGTACACGCGCAGCATGTTAGCTCGAAGAAAGTGGTTATGGAGTAAAAAAGCAGCGTTAAGTATTTGTACGAAATTTTTTTTTATTTCAATAAAATATTTGCATTTTTTATTGTTACTTCTTTAACAGTTTTTAATCTTTGCGATTAACATCTTTGCATTTAAATACCTTGTATTCCTGTGTTGGATTAAAAATTTTGTAATTGTATCTTCTCTTTCTGATTAACGCAATTTAAAGATTTATTTAAAGATCAATCAAGAAAACATTTATTTAAAAAGATACATATCACTTGGGTTGAGTTAGGTAACGAAATTTGGTTACATTATAATGGCTGTAAGGAAAAATGAAGCTATTATGACTTGTGTAAGAAGACACTTAAATACAAAAATATTTTTTAAAAGTAATACTACAGTTATTTTCCGAAGAATATATATTCATTTTATAATTAACGCAATTTATAGATATCATTTATTTTTGTGAAAATACAAACATACCACATTGGTTTTTTAGAAGTATAAAAATACCTCATCGGTTTTTTTTAGGTATACAGAGATACTTCGATTTTTTGAGATTATAATTAACGCAATTTATAGATATCATTTATTTTTGTGAAAATACAAACATACCACATCGGTTTTTTAGAATACAGAGATACTTCGATTTTTTGAGATTATAATTAACGCAATTTATAGATATCATTTATTTTTGTGAAAATACGAACATACCACATTGGTTTTTTAGAAGTAAAAAATACCTCATCGGTTTTTTTTTTAGGTATACAGAGATACTTCGATTTTTTGAGATATACAGAGATACTTCGATTTTTTGAGATACAGAGATACTTCGATTTTTTGAGATACAAACATACCACATCGGTTTTTTTAGGTAACCACTTTCTTCGAGCTAACATGCTGCGCGCCACATACTTACGCCTTTTTTTTTACCTTTTTTTAAAAAGGTAATTTTGTTGTGATATCATTTCTTTTTGTAGTATTAGGGATCATATAAGCATTAAACAGTACATGTTTATAACATATATATTTTGCGACATAGAATACAAATACAACTCAGCGTAATCAAACAATACAAATACAACTCAGCGTAATCAAACAATATACTTGATTTTATATACACATACATACACGCACAAAAGAGAGAAAGAGACACACACACACACACACACACACACACACACACATGCACGTAAAAATGACTTTAGTAGTATTCATTTGTATCCTTTTCTAAAAAAGGCATGGATAGTTTATTGTTGCCTCTTTTCCGCGATGCCGATTGGTTCTCTCACTGCGCTTACTTCATTTGCAACTGTCATCATATATTTTGACAGTTGTGTGTAATGTTCATCATATATTTTGACAGTTGTGTGTGATGTTAAAGCTAAATAGCGCGCGTCTGTAGTGTCTAGTTAAAATAAAAATCCCACCACCACCCCCATCGTCTTTTGTAATTATAATTTAAAAATATAAAAACGATGGTCTATTTTATTATAATAAAAATCCCACCACCACCCCCATCGTCTTTTGTAATTACAACTTAACAATATGAAAACGATGGTCTATTTTATTATAATAAAATGAAAATCTAACCACCATCCCCATCGTCTTAAGAACTAAACGCCAATACGGTCCGCGCTTGATGTAAGTAGCCTAACTAATTGATATCTCTATTTAGAACATATCTATTCCGCATATGTATTTTTCCAAATTATCGTAGCTGTGCGACAGCTTGGTTTGCCAGACTTGAAGACAGCTTAATTTTGAAAAATACATATGCAGAATGCATATGTTCTACATAGAGATATCAATTATTAGGCTACTTACATCAAGCGCGGACCGTATTGGCGTTTAGTTTTTAAAATTTGATGGTCTATTTTATTATAATAAAATAAAAATCCCACCACCACCCCCATCGTCTTTTGTACAATTATCAAAACGATGGTCTATTTTATATGTTGTTTGCTCCGCAATATGACTGAAAATAATGAAATAGATAATAGTATTAATCAGACATTGTAAAAATACAATAAATATACTTAAATATAAAGAAATATTAAATACAAATAAATATCTTTTAAAACACTTGACTGCTACTAAACTGAATTGGCGTTGCTAAACCGAATATGTTAATTTCCCTAATTTCTTATAATCTAAACAACATAATAAAAATCGCCGAAATTCTATGCTACTTACATTCTATGCTTAAATCTAATTTTTTTATACACACACACACGCAGGAGAGAGAGAGAGAGAGACACACACACACACACACACAACATGCAAGAGATTAACACATCGGTTTAGCAACACTAATTAAATTTAAACTAACAATTTTAATAACTAACTACTTACAATATATTTATTTGTATTAAAATATTTTCTTACTAATTATTTAAATATTTATTTGTATAATACGATCTGTTTAATATTATTATAATCTTCATTTTTCCAATAATACCTTTATTGTGATTCGAAAATCTTATAAACTTGTTTGCAATGAATGAGATATATTTTATAAGAAATAGCCCACCAACCCAATCGTTATTTTATTTTGCTTATAATATATATATATATATATATATATATATATATATATATATATGTATGTATGTGTAGGCGGCAGTGTGATCTAGTGGTAGAGCGCCAGACTCGTAATCTGAGGAACCAGGTTCGAGTCCACTAGAGCCATGTAAACATGGAAAGTTTTTTCCGAAAGCTGCGCCCTCCGTGCAAAATAGGCTCTTGTGCGGAGCAAACTGGGCTCCGTCTTTCGGAAAGAGACATTAAGCCGTTGGTCCAAAGGGTTAAGTGAGAGGAGAAGGGTAATATTGGAATAGAGGGTTGGGAACGTCCCTACAAAACGCCTTGCAACCCTGCGGGGAGTCAAAATATTAATAAAAAATGCAAAATAGAGAACTTTTCAACTCACAAGTTTATTTCATTTTATCTGCGCACAAAAATAATCCCAAACTTTTTGAGACATTCTGTATTGTGTATTTTGAAATTGTGTATTTTGAAAAAGGTAATTTTGTACTGATATGCATTTTGTAGTGTTACGTATCTTATAAAGAGTATATCTTACAAAGAATATGTACAGATTGTAAAGCTAAAGGTATTACAGACTATTATTTCTAATTTTGCAATACAAGACATGATCGTAATCTAACGTGATTAATGCTAAATTTAGAATATCACTGCTAATCATGAAAATACATTGCTGGACATTGTTTTTATGTAAAATGTGTATCTATATTTGATAATAGTTGCTTAATTTTTATTATCAAGTTTTTGTAAAAATAATATATAAATATTTGTAGCACCTGCAGGCCATCGTTCCTTTTTAATCATTTTATCTTTCTCATCAATTTTAATCCAAGATGTCCCTTCTCTACACATACTTGCATAATAGCCATTCTCAATACACGAACCATCATGAAATATAGCATTCATTACTTTATACCGCTGTTTAGCTATTGACACCTTAGCTGTTGATACGCCATTTAAATTAAATTTCTGTGGTATTTTTATTACTTTGTTATCTTGTAACGAAAACAAAACTAAATGAATAATAACTATTTCTTTTGTCAACGTTAATTCATTTTTAAACATTATATTATTTCCCGCACAATGTTCGCATGATTTGTCATGTGATTGACACCAATGTGAAAATGTAGTCTTTAATAAATCATTAAGATCACATTTTTTCTTCAAATTTTCAATAGAAATTGGGACAACTATATTGTTATCAGTAATAATAACTTTTGTATTACCACACGATTTGCACCGACTAGTACAAGTAACTTGATGCTCTACCAAATTTCTGACATAATCATATTTTGTACAAATAGCAGTGAGAAATTCGACGGCATCTCGTTTAATCGATAAGTATTTTTCTAAACTTTTCCATATCGCATCAGTGTTCAAATTTTTCATATTACTTTCATATCGCTGTGCTAATTTACTTAAATCATCTTGTTTATTAATATTAAGCAACTTTTTTCTAATAATACTGAAATGCAATAAGCATTGTAATACTGCATTTGCACAGTGCGAATCTTTATTTGTATTTTCAAAAGCACGTATCTTCCAAGCAGTACTTTGTCGAGCTTCTTGTTGATCTGACTCTTGAACGGAAGCAATTCTTTTCGACAATGTCCACGGAACATCTTTTACTTTTCGAAAACGTTGTTTTGAAGTAGTAATCATTTGTGCTTGTGGTCCTCTTAGCCGATTATATTCGGTAATAGCTCTATCACTAGCTGTTATAGATAACGGATCAAAATTAATTAAATGCAATCCACCCGCAGTTTTTACTCGGGATAACGCAACATATGCTTGACCATGACAAAATACAGAATTACCTATATCTATAACAGCGTTTTCCAAGCTTAATCCTTGGCTTTTATGAATGGTGATGCCATAACTCAAAGATAATGGAAATTGTTTTCTAATAACATACGCTTTATCCATTACTTGAAACTTGACACTTACTCTTTCAATAAAATACTCCAAACCAGACGGTAAAAGAAGTTTTATCTTTTCTACATAATCAGTATCCTGCACAACAGAAATAACTGTAGCAATTGTACCATTTACAAGGCCCAAAGTGACATCAATATTGCGTCTTATCATGACTTTAGCTCCAATTTTAACTGTAATTTGTCTTGAAAGTCCAGCTGTTCTAGTATTATCATCATCGTTATCCGTCAATTTCTTTTGTACTTTCTTTTTTATATATTTATCACATTCGAACGTATCTTCAGCAATTAATAATATTTCTTTCGAAGCAATACGACTTAACATTGCAGTGTTAAGAACATCGCACATATGACAAGTAGGCAGTAAACAAACGGTATCAGATGGTAAATTATCAATAAAATTACATAATTCGTATAATCTTGTTTCGAAAGACTCGCCTTTAAAAGAAATTTTTCTTCTTTCGAGAATCTCAAAATCAGATTTTATCAATAAACCAATACGAACTCTCGAGAGTAATTCACGATAAGATTCATCTCCTTGCTGGCGCATATTGATCGTTAATTCGTCATATTTAAAATTTTTCCACAAATTTGGAACCGCCATACAGCCCATATATTTACCAATTTCTTTCTTTGATAATTGAACAAAAACAAAATCTTCACGTACAGGAGGTAATTGAAGCAGATCTCCAAATAAAAGAATATGCTTTTGACCAAACCAACCATCGTCAATGGTATCGAATATTTGAGATAATCGTAAATGTATATACGCTAAAGTTAAATTAGATATCATTGACACTTCATCAATTATAATAAGAATAACATCTTTGAATTCTGCCCGTAAAACTTTCAAAACGTGATCAGATAATTGTGTATACTTGGGAGTATCACCATGTTCAACGGGTAACTGAAACACTCTGTGACTCGTCAAAGCATCGATATTGAACGCTGCTATACCAGTAGGTGCTGCTACAACGGTATCCTTGTTGAGATTTTGTTTTATCCAGCATTTAATTGTTTTAATTATGAAACTTTTACCAGTACCTCCTTCTCCGCTAACGAATTTTAGTAATTGTCTATTATCCGGCGATGTTACGGTGTCGATCACATCGTCAAATACTCTTCTTTGATCTGCGTTCAGATTTGAAATCATTTCAGATACATTGATTTCCCGATCTAATTTTTCACCAAGATCCTTAAAATCTTGCATCGCTTCACCAGCCTCAATATTTTGAACACCTATTGGATTATCAGGATCATCTTGAGACTCGTGCTGTTTTTCCAAATCATCTAAACGTTCTTGAACTAATTGCTTCGCAGTTTCTAATGCTTTTTGGAATTCCTCTAATTTTTCACGATACTCGAATGCTTTCTCAAGATCTAACTTTCCCTCGTGAAACGCTTCTGCATAGGTATCACATCCATTTTTAAGATCTTCCAGTTTTCGCCATGGCTTGAACAAAAGCAGTAATGAAAAGAAATAATTTTCCGGCTGCGTATCGACTTTATATCTATAGTGATTAATAAGATAGTCACGCTGTCGCCGTTTCAGATAATAACCATTATTCATCTTGTAGTATTCAATATGTTTACTTCGTGGTTTAATTTTCGTAATATCATATTGCTGTGCAAATTCATACAAGCACAAGGATTCAAGTTCTTTCGGTCTCCGTGGATAATGATCATCTATTATAGATGGACAAAATATGTCTGTGGAATCTCCATCGAGAGCTTCAATTTCCTTACAAGTTTTAACTTTTCTACGTCGGTTCGGATTAACATCTAACCATCTAATAGACGTATTTCGATCAGTCCCATATAAAGGAATACCTAGCAATGTATCAGCAGCTTCAAGAGCTCCACATTCCCTATTACTCATGGCTCGATTAGCAATCTTCCAAAGACGGCTCGCCAATGATACGTTTTTGTTATTTATACTATCAAAGATAACATCAGCTATTTCACTTTTTCCTGGCTTATTTACATACTTAGTAATATACCAAGTAAGCAGCGATGATTTTTCACCGATAAATTGTATATCCATATTTCCTTCCCATGCAGTAAGAAGGATAGGATTATAATCATTTATAGTGGTTTCAGCATCCGTTCGAGGAAGGTCATAAAGCCTACTTCTATGTTTTAATCGTCTCCTACCTGCTATCGAACTTATGACATCTCTTATAATCAACGTGTCTGTAACTGGACGAGGAAATCCAAAACGACAGACGCGAGTCGTTTTTTTAGAACGTCCTACTTTTTTAGAACGAAGACAATAAGCGTTATCTTTGTGTCGTTGATACATATCGACTCGCCTGTGTAACAATGGTGAAATTTTTGGATCTGGCATTTTACAACTTATATGTTGCAAGATAAATTCAGAAACCTCTTCAACAGAAGATTTACCGATAATTGGCGCGTCTTTAATCCAAATTAATAAATGAAAATGTTGTATACCTCTACCTTGGTATTCTCGTCGCCAGAAGTAATGTGTTACTTCTCCGATCGGGTGATCTTTGGAACAAATAAAATCAAGCAGCGCTTTGAATTTATTATCAAGAAACCTCGACGTCGACACGGGATCTTTCGCAACGAGTACACTAATGGGCGTCGAATCGTTAGGCCATCCATTTACTTGACGAATATATTCACCTAAATCAGTCCACATCCATTCACCAGGACTAACTGTAAAGAACCATGTCGCAGGTCCGAAATGTTGCGTCATACAATTTAAATCATTTCTTGGTCTACGCCAGTATTGTTCCGTATTTCTTAGAGTGGAAAATATCGAACTCAAGTCAGATTCCAAATCACCTTTCTCCAATGCTTGTAAATATTCTTTAGCCGTATAACGTTCTCGTGAATCAGTTGTATACAATTTGTGATAAATACCACGACTTAATTGACGATTATTCGCATCATTCAACAAGAAAAATAAGTATTGTGTACTTAATCTGAATTGTGAATGTTTGGATGTCAAACAACATTTAATAAATTCATGGGTGTGAAGTTTAACCTGTCTAGTTTCGTGTTGTCCATTAACACCAAAAGGAAATAAATCTGGAAAACACAATAGATCTAAAGTTTTCTCACGATTGTCCAAGGGCGAATCTTGAACTTTTAACATTTGATATAAGGTGGTATCCCTTTCACATGATTTTTTTTCATATAAAGGATAAATAGTGTATTGCTCGTAATAACTATCTTGACTTTCGTCAAGAACCTGGGTTAACATTGCCTCACGCTGATTATTTGAAGTAGCGTCTACGTTATTTTTTGTTTCTTCCATTGGAACTTTTGAACTCAATTCTTGTTCGTCATTCGATAAAATAGTGTCTACGTTATTTTTTGTTTCTTCCATTGGAACTTTTGGGCTCAATTCTTGTTCGTCATTCGAAACAGATTCACTATCATTTTCCGTCTCTTGTGCTTCAAATTCATTATTATCCAGTTTCTCTAAACATAATCCATCGTGAGTTTTTGAGAGTTTTATATTATTGTAAAAAGGATTGTTACGTTTGAGCCATGTTAAAGCCTTGTGTACCTTTTTACGATCTACGTATTCCTCCCAAACAATTTTTGATTTTGTCGGAACACCTCTAACACGTACGAAGTACATTTCATGATTTTTATTAATTGGATCAGCATCGGAACATAATTTGTTCCATGTCTCTTGTAAAGGTAATGGTAAATGAAACGTTCTACCTTTCACTTTTTGTACCATATTTCTATGAGGCAGTTTTTTGTTAATAACAGTTCCCATTTTAACAACAGTTTGAAAAGCTTTAGCTCTTTGTATAAAAATTTTTTCAAACGTGTTGAGAGATGATATTTCTTCGGGTGTATCTTGTACAAATCGATTATTTAAAACGCAATACGCAGGCATTAATCCGTTATGAAATTTTCCTGCACAATAACGACATATGTATTGTGGGGTAATGTTATGTCTTTTTAAATGCGCCATTAAATCTCTCCAAATTGGAATATCTAATTTCGTTTTAAGCTTATTAATTTCAGAGACACTTCTCTTATAACAAAGTCTCTCACATGATGCACAAACATATCGAGGTGTGTCCATGCAGCGTTTCTTAAAAGCCTTAAACGCGTTGCTATAGCGAGAAATGATATCGTCATCACTCAAAATAGTACTACTCTGCTGATGTTTGTACATATTTGCTTTTTCTTGTTCCAAAGTTATAATTTCGTTTAATGTGTCTAAATCAGCGGAAGTTAAAGCCTTCTCCAGATTTAACATTTTCCGATAGAAACTTGTCATTTGATAAGTTAAACGTTTAATATATCTCACATTTGGAAAATGAGGTGATAACAGTTGAACAGAAAGAAACATCCCTTTGCAAAGTTTCGTATCAATGTAACAAGCATGTGTGTGACCTTTTTATTCGAATTTGTTATTGTACATGTATAAATCTTTTGCAGCAACTGTGGTATTTTCTTTAAAGTACATGTACGTATCGTTTGAAGAAATTTCCCATAACGATCGATTAAAGACGGATTATCATTAATTTTACACAAGGTATCACATACCCATGATTTTTTTGCTCGATTTGCCTGCCGCAAAGGTAATACATTCATAGCTTGACCTTCTACGTTCATTATCAAAGGTTGTGATGAAGTAATTTTATCATATGTGTCGATAAAATAATTTTCAGACGAAGCTGTATGTCGCGATATGCCACATAACGCACATTTTTTATCGTCAATTGTATAGCATTTTTCGGCTTGAGTTAAACACGCTTCTGATTTCTTTTTAAGTGAAGCTAATATTTTTTTGATATTGCGGACAAAACTGTTTCGAATATGCATACACCAACGTACGATTCTTTCGGCTTCTAATCGTCTTTCAATATGATTCTTAATATTAAGTTTCTTTTCAATATCTTCAACTGCCACAGGATGAAATTTTATTATATAATTTTGTGACCAAAACTTTGCATATTTTTTAGTAATATTTTTGGCAATATCGCGATTTTTGTTCGCAGGAACGTATTTAGAATTCTTTCTCTCATAATATCGCTTATTGTAAAGCCATTTACGATCAGAATATTTTCTTTGTCTATCTTGTTCTTGCTGAGAATGTATAAGATAATATTTTCTTTGTCTATCTCGTTTTTGCTGAGAATGTATAAGATAATATTTTCTTTGTCTATCTCGTTCTTGCTGAGAATGTATAAAATAACGTTTTCGCTTATTAAGGCGATTATTTGCTAAGTTGTCTTTATACTGACGTCGTTTTTTAGCACGATTGTCTTCTAAATTCTGATATCGACGCCGTTTTGTAGCACAATCATTTTCTGACGAATCTTGTTTCTCTCGACAACGTTTCTTAGCGCGATTAATTTTAGTATTATTAACACAATTGTTTTCTGAATTCTGATATCGACGCCGTTTTTTAGCACGATCATTTTCTGACGAGTCCTGTTCCTCTCGACAACGTTTCTTAGCGCAATTATTTCCAGTATTACTAATGTTTTTACAGGAACCTTTCTGAGATAAATGTCTATTTATACGTAGACTAGTCGCTTTATCTTCTCTATCTGTTATTACTACTAATGGAAGCACTGCCTGAGCATCACTTTCTGAATCTTCAGGAAAATGTTCAATTGTATTCGATTCGAAAATCTTCAACAAATGTGAACGCATTACTCTAGGATCATATCTAACTTCGTCAGGTTTAATATCAAACAATAATGAAATCGCAAAAGCTATAGCAAAAACTCCGCAATCATTACAGTTTGATTGATATTGCACAGTAGGAAATTCGACAGGATGTTTCTCAAAGTCGTATGTTGGAAATAATTTTCTCAAGAATACCTCATGATGTTCGTGCAATTCTTTTTTATTTAGTGAATCATAGATATATATTTTTGTTGTATCGTAATAACTGCATACCCAATGTCCATTTATATTTTTAAGTTTTGGATCTGTACAATTTAATGGAGCTGATGAACTGTGCAATATTTGTATATGTTTTCTATCTTCTGGTATACGTTGAATAAATTGAGGCAATTGGATTCGCCATGTTTCGACAGGTTCATAATCTGAACAACTTCGCAAAAGTGTATGGAAAAATTCCATATGATCGTCCGTAATCCATTGGTCTCGAATAATTATATTTTTTTCTTTAAGCTTTAAAAGTACTTTCTTTTCTAAATTCTGTTTGGATCGTTGTCGCTTTATAATAGCGCGATTGTTTAAATCCTGTTGCTCTGCAGCAATTTTTATAGCATAATTACTTTCAAAATGTGTCTTTGCACTTTTAGCAATCGCTTCAGTTTCTGTCGCTTTTATTATCGCTAATGGAAATACTCTTTGAAAAATAGCACATTGTGAATCTTGAGCACGATTATTTGGTAAATTCTGTTTGCATCGTTGCTGCTTTGTAGCGCAATTTTCTAAATCCTGTTTTTCTGTCCGACATTCTTTAGCGTAATTACTTTCAAAATGTCTTCTCATACGTTGAGCAGTCGCTTTAGCCTCTCTAGCTCTTATCACTGCTAATGGAAGTACTTTTTGAGGATTAGCACATTGCAAATCCTGAGGAAAATGTTCAATAACATTATTTTCCAAAATTTTTATCAAATGTAAACGCATAGACTTATTTTCATGTTCATACTTTACTTTGTCAGGTTTAATATTAAATAACAATGAAGTAGCAAAAGCTATAGCAAAAACACCACAATCGCTACTGTTCGGTTGATGTTGCACAGTAGGAAATTTGACGGGATGTTTTTCAAAGTCATATGTTGGAAATAATCTTTCCAAGAATCGCTTATGATCTTTATGCAATGTTTTATTATTTAAGGAATCATATATAAATATATTTTTTCTGTCATAATAACTACAAACCCAATGTGACGAACTATACAATATTTGAATGTGTTTTTTATCTTGTGATACAGGTTGAATTGTATCAGGCATTTGTATTCGCCATGTTTCGACAGGTCTATAGTCCGAACAATTAATTAAAAGTTGTTGGAAATGATCCATATGAGCATCCGTAAGCCATTCGCCTCTGTCAATTATATCTCTTTCAACAGGCCGTAAAGTAATATTCTTTTTCACCGACATTTTATTAAGAATGAACGGATTGAAAAATGTCTAACAGCCTTTTTCGCAAGCGCACAGCACCCGTTTCTTGCAAGCACACAACAGCCGTTTCTTGCAGGCGCACAGCACCCGTTTCTTGTAGGCGCACAGCACCCGTTCTTTGGAGGCGCACAGCACCCGTTTCTTGTAGGCGCACAGCACCCGTTCTTTGGAGGCGCACAGCACCCCTTTCTTGTAGGCGCACAGCACCCGTTCTTTGGAGGCGCACAGCACCCGTTTCTTGTAGGCGCACAGCACCCGTTCTTTGGAGGCGCACAGCACCCCTTTCTTGTAGGCGCACAGCACCCGTTCTTTGAAGACGCACAACACCCGTTCTTTGCAGGTACACAACACCCGTTTTTTAAAAAGCACACACTATCCGTTTTTTTTAGGTGCACAGCACCCGTTCTTTGTAGGCGCACAGCACCTTTGTATCCGCACACAACACTCGTTCTATATACAGATACAGCAGTTTTATGTAAAAGTAAAAAGTAATGAAAAAAAAATACTTACCTTACTAAAATTCTCTTACAGAGAATTCTTCTGGAATCCTTGTAAATCCTATTGTATACAAAACAAAAAATCATTTTGTAATTTTTTTCAAAATGGACAATAATTAAAATAAAATATAAAATATCTCATAAAGTAATAAAAGAAATTGAATAATAATATTAATATACGTCTACAAAATGCAATCAAATTTTGTGAAATAATTTTGTCTATTTCTTTTTCAACTATCGATTTCTTACATTATTCTGCGTATAAAAGTATTAAAGTAAATTGAAAAATAAATACTTTACAAGATATTTCATATTTTTTATTAAAAATACAAAATTTAAAATACGCAATAAAAAGTGGGAGTTTCCATTTAAAACATTCAAGGTGACGTAACGGCATCACTATCTACGACCAAACTGATAAGACTAGTAAATAGATAAGCACATATGCAGAAATTAAGTACTCTTTATCTACTAATTATGTGCTCTATTCACGATTTTTGTGCTTGAGCGGTTTCACAGAAAATCACAATTGAAATTGGATGTGCTGGCTTAATGTAAGCTATAGTACCCCCATTCATTAAAATTACATATAAAATAAAAGACTCAATATGCTAGAATTATGTGCTTTTTATGTGCTTTCAAATGCCTCAAACAAAATTAGTCTATCTGTAATAGTTTAAAAAATATACTATTGATATAAGAATAAAGTATTAGTGTTAAAATACAAAAAGCAAAATAATTCTTGTCTTAAAATGTTTCTTGATTATTTATAATATGTTCTCGAAATATGCACAATGCAATTTTTGTGCTTATCCCCTTCGATCGACCTGAACGTGAACACCTCATATGTACAAGAGTAAAGTACCAGTTAAAATACAGATAGCGATTTGGTTTTTGTCTTAAAATGTTTCTTAATTCATATGTTTTCGAAATATGCACAATGATGTTTTTGTGCTCATCTCTTTTGATCGATAAATCTCCTCCCGAACGTAAGCACCACCATACTTACAAGAATACCAGCCGAAGGGGATGAACACCAAAATTCCATTGTGCATATTTCAAAAGCACATGCATTAAGGAACATTTTAAGACTAAAACCAATTCGCTATCTGTATTTGAACTGGTACTTTATTCTTGTACGTATGGGGTACTCACGTTCGGATTGGCCAAAGGGGATAAACATGGAAATCTCATTGCGCATATTTTAAAAGCACATAAATTGTGAAACATTTTAAGATTAAAACCAATTCGCTATCTGTATTTGAACTGGTACTTTACTCTTGTATGTATGGGGTACTCACGTTCAGGTTGGCCAAAGGAAATAAGCACAAAAATTTCATTGTGCATATTTCAGAAGCAGATAAATTAAGGAACATTTTAAGACAAAAACCAATTTGCTATCTATATTTCAACTGGTACTTTATTCTTGTACGTATGGAGTACTCACGTTCGGGTCAATTGAAGAAGATGAGAATGACAATTTCATTGTGCATATTTTGAGAACACATTAATCGAGAAACATTTTATGACATAATTATTTTACTTTCTGTATTTTAACTTATACTTTACTCTTATATCAGTAATATATAGATCTTTTTTTAGATAAATTTTTTAAACTATTATAGATAGACTAATTTCCTTTGAGGCATTTGAAAACACATAAAAAGCACATAATTCTAGCATATTGAATTTTTTTTATTTTATATGTAATTTTAATGAGTTAGGGTGCTGGCATTGTAAGTTAGCATCCTAACTCATTAAAATTTTGTTTGCGATTTCCCTTTTAATTGCGATTTTCCATAAAACTACTCAAGCACAAAAATTGTGAATAAAGCACATAATTAGCACATAAAGAACACTTTCTGCATATGTGTTATTCAGATTTTTTGTGGGAGGAGTGCTAACTTAACAGACATAATATTCAACTGTTTCCAGACTTTTTATACACCGTGTATATTCATGAATATATATAATATGTGTGTATTATAATTAATGCCATCAATTATATTAATTATATTAATATAATTGTCAATATAAGTCAATGTCAATACAATATTAATTATATTAATATAATTATCAATATAAGTCAATGTCAATATAATATAAATGTAGAAATTAATAGCACATTCTGCTCGGTTTCAACAATTAATTTGCAATCATAATCTACTAACAGATTTTATTTTATTTCTACTTGCATCTTAAGGTGCCAATTCATGAGACGCTGAAAATGAGCGTCAACAAGGTGAACGTGGTGGTTTCGCTTTGATGCTAGCGGCAGAGAAATGAAGTTTAATTTATTTAATATTCAGCGTCCTCGTTGAATTGTCATTAATCATCCCAGTACAATCAAACATAAACTTCGAAATACGTAAAATATTAACTTGCCGAAAATGAGCGTCGAGCATCAATGTGAAAAGGCACCTTTACAGACAAAATTTGTAACATTCTTTTTGAATTTATTTTGGATAAATTTTGCTAAGACCCAGATTCACAAACATCGGTTAACTCTTTGTCTCTTTCTAACGTCCTCCTTAGAAAGAGACAAAGAGTGAGTTAACCTAAATTAAAAGTTAACCGATGTTTGTGAAACTGAACCTAATAAAAGTAAACGTTTTGTTATATATAATTTAATATGTGTATAACATACCTCAAGGCACACAAACACAAAATTGTATATGAACCCACGGTTGAATGTCCGATTCAAGAAATCCTATTAAACACATAAATCTATAAGCTAAAATAAATAGCAAATTTACTTGCAAATTATAGTTAATATTATAACTTACCAAATTACTACAAAATACACGTTTACTTCTCTTCTTTCTATTATATATATATCTTTATCGCTATTTCGCTTCACTGACGTGAATCGCTTCACTGACATGAAGTCTCTATCTTTATCGCTATTTCGCTTCACTGACGTGAATCTATACCACCATAAACCAAATAAATCATAATATTACCATGAACAATCTCAATCGATAATTCCATTTCGTGTATCGTCGATAATGTTACCGATCGTATAAGAAAAGAAATTATATAATACATAAACCGTGGATGAGCAGCTAAGTAACAATTAAATATGATTGGTTGGATCCAAAGATAAGAACCAATCACATTCTGTGTGCGTTCGAAAAAGCTATTAGCGCTAAAAGCGCGCTCCCCGAACACAATCTCTATTGTTAC